>ML811257.1:65133-81300 GCA_009831015.1 Picea engelmannii | reverse complement strand
AATTGGGATAATTATGATAGGGGGAGCATGAGTGTTTCCATCAATGACAAAGGGGGAGATTGTTGGAAGATTGGTTGTTGTCATTGATGTCAACCCTAGTCATGGGTTTTGGACCGCAAGATTGATAAAGGTATTTGGACATGTAGGAAAATGCACATGCATATATAACACCCATGAATGGATAATATACATCATTTTGTTTTCGGTGGTATGTGGCATGCCACGTGGATCCTCATGGTTGAAGAGAAATGAATTTTTGAAGATGACAAAGTGAATTGAAGAAGGAAGTGCATGTAGGCCCTAAAGATAATTAAAGAAAAGAATTACAAAATAAGAAAGTGTCAGGTCAGCCCTAATGTTAAAAGGAAGTGACATAAATGGTATAAATAAACATCATTATACATTCATTTGATACAAGTCGAATTTTAGAGGAAATAAGAAGTAAAGAAGGATGGATTTCAAGGGAGGATGAAGTCTTTTGGTGATGTGTTCTAAGGTATGTTATTTTCAGGTCATCCTACCATTTTTTCTATAACTTTTTTTTCTAGAACGATTCAGATGCTGAAATCACTATGGTATTGAGAACACATATCAAGGTACCTCTGATAAAAATTTCATCTCTTGATTCACTATAATTATGGAGATACACTCTATGGAAGATAAGGTTTGTGACCAGTCCTGAAGCTAGTCAATAAACAGGTGTTCCGGGTAAAAAAGTCATAACTTATTCATAGAGAATCCAAATGATGTGGGACAAATTTCATTGGAAATACTACGGAAATTAGTTTCTTGTGTACGAGTTTCAGAATTGGATGTTAAATATTGAGCACGGGGAATTTTGTACAAATTCGATCTCCCGAATAGACTAGAATTGAATAAAGTCTACCATTCTTTCTATAACTTTTTTTTGGGAAGGATTCAAGGAGTGAAACTTGGAGGAGTTTCAGAGAATACATTGAGTAATATTATATACAAGATCAGAGTACTCCAAGAATTGAAGAATTGCAGAAATTGAAGAAGTCTCAAGAAGCATTATTAGGTTCTATGTGATGATTTGTTGATGGTGATGATTTAATGTAAAGTTTTATTATCTCTCATATATTCTTAGGTGGAAGGAAGAGGCAAGTATGGAGAGTTCAAATCTCTCTTGATATTGGAGGATTGTATCTTCCTCTTGGAGGTTTATCTCTCCCTTTACATTTGGAAGCTGTAGCTACCTTTGGAAGTCATTACTTTCCTTGAACAATAACTATTGATTATTTCTCATATATTGTGCATGGTGTATTGTGGTGTATTGGTGTAACTCTTATACTATTGTTCATTGTTCATTGGATATAGTTGAATGGTTTAAGTATAAGTTGAAAAAGGTTTTAAATTGTACTTGATATTGATTCACCCCCCTCTCAGTATCAACATTATTCACATAACTAAAAATCCATCTGATCATAATAAGACAAAACATATTCCTGTTAAATACCATTTTGTAAGACAGGTTGTAGATGAAGGCAGAGTGGCTCTTGAAAAAGTCCATACAAAGGAAAATTGTGCAGACATTTTCACAAAACTAGTACTGTTAGAGAATCTGAATTGGTGTTTGGCTTCTCTTGTCTTGCAAGGAAGGTGGTGAATAAATAGGGCATGATATATCAGGTAAAGTGTTGTCAAGGTGGAGATTGTTGAATATTCCAACTGATTTCCAAAGTATTGTTGATATTGGCAATTGTCATGGCTCTTATTTTGTAGTTGTTTGTTAAACCAAATCTACCAATTTGGTATGAGTGCACATTACGAGGGACAATTTGGTTACTAAATGAAATTGTTTTTTTATTCATGTAATCCCATAGAGGCAAAGGTTGAATGGAGGTTGGGTCGAATGGTTGTATGTATCATTGGAAGATTGATTTTAGTGGTTGTTGTAAGCTTCTCCCTTGAACAATAAGAACATATTGATTATCATTTTCTCGTGGAGGTTTCTCATACAAGAAGGGTTTTACTATGTAAATCATTGTGTCAATTCTGTGTATGTTTTTTGCGCTATTCATCATGTTTGTAATTGTAATTTCTTTACTTGTTCTTGTTTTTCTTCCATTGCACAACAATTACGTGATAAAATTTTAATGTAATAATTTTTTAATCAAAACTTCATTATTGAAGGGTTAATTTCTTATCCAAATTTCATTGGTGAAGGGCACAAATTTAAACATAATGTTCTTTGACGGGGAATATAGATACCTAAAATGTCAAAAAAAAATTATTTTTACGAGCAAAGAAAAATCCAAATTCCAATATGAAGCACACATATATCATTGTAGAACAAGCTTTGGAGGATTGAGGAAGCTATGAGAATAATTTAAAATCCATTATGCCCCATTTTTTAAAATTTGCATGGAAACCATTGGGAAAAAAAGAACAAAACAACTAAAGAAACCAAATCCCCAACCTATAGCACCAAAAGACCCCTTCTTCTCTCCAAGTCAATCGCTAAACTAGCAATCAACTACAATAGAATTAGCAGAAACTAGTAGCATCTAGATAGACAAATGATTATGGACAAAAAATGTATAATTTTGCTATAATTTTACATCCATCCTTTCCCTTTTTCAAGAAAAATATGATTTTAACATTGAGGGAGATGTTGTAGGAGCCTTAGCTGATTAGTTGACTAGAAGTGTTGTTCATAAAAATCAATTAGTAGTCAGGTTAGTCATCCAACCAACTGAGGAAATTACAGTAGTTATAACTACCTCCCCTTGGTGCACGAGGTCTCCACTTAATAAACATGTGACACAGCACCGACGTTCGTGGTATATTAAAGAATAACTCTAATTTCATTAGATATTGATAAATACCTCCAAATATTATTTTTTAAACACCCCTTCTAATACATATTTCCAATCAAATAAACCCTTGTTTTTACTAGATATCCTCTATTTTTACCAAATACCCCATTTTATATTCCACGTCTCCCCCTAAATACCTACAATATATAGACTTTATTTTTCACGATTTTAAAACTCCCTTTATGAATGAGCATGATAAGATATTGTTCAAGATGGTGAAGCCCATGTGCCTCAGTGTAGAAGTATAAATATGCATCAATATATGATTATACTTAGAGAGTTATCAAGGATCTAATAAAGATTAACTCTTTGATGGTTCTATGGTTACTTGTTCTCTCCTCAATATCTATTTATGTATGCTTATGTAGATAAATATACTATATATTATAGTTCTTTGCATATACTATACAATAACTAGATTGCACTATAATCCCTTATATTACAACAGGTGGTATTACCATCTCCTGAAAAATTAAGTAAGTGGTCTTTAAATTTAAGTAAGGGGGAAGTAGATGGAGCAATAGTTAGGAAAGAGAATGCATTCCATGGTGTGGCATCATCATCCACCTTGTACTAAAATATACAAGTTTTTTAAGCACCTTTTGAAGACTACTAGGCACTACTATAACATTAATTGGTTAAATGTGTTACTAATAGGAGTGGAACTTAAGAGTTGGAACTAGTAAACATGAAGGGAGAATGATTGCAAGATAGAAGGCATGATTATTGTAGAATTGACTTTAAGGATAAGGAGTTTTTATTCAATAGTCAAAAGAGAATTGATCAAAAGGATTTCAAAATGGTCTAACACTTGTCTTATTTATCTAATCTTAGTAATAAGCTCAACCTTAGAAGTTTCAAAACAGATTCTTTGGGATTTCCTAGGACAATTATCATAAATAAATAAATAAATAAAAAACAATGGACTCCCATCCCCACTATGGTCCATATATGTTCATGCTTGAAATGGATGGCCGACCAAGTATTAGAATTAAAAATAAACTTACAACATGGTCAAGAGGAAAACAAAAATGAACCTAAATACAAGCCCTGAAACCAATCTTTGTGGAAAGAATGATTGTTAGAACAGTCAGTGGATGTGTTCCTCCTTAGAGATACTAGAACTCCTTAAATGTTTGTTTTAATGATTTTAAATTTGAATTTGCTTCAAGTTAGTGAAATATTCTATGTAAAAGTAGATGGATTTTTTTATCATTAATTTAACACTAAGATATATGAACAAAAATAAAAGCAACATGAAACGAATGTGGAAAGAAAATTTCTGAAGTATTAATACAAGTATAAGAAGTCAAAGCTTCCACATAAAAACTTAAAAGGTCAAAGTTTTATACAAGGTAAAATTGAAATATTGAAAACTAATATCAAATTTTAAAATCATTTAAAAGTGTAAGTGCGGAAGAAAGTGAGGTAATAAAATTACAAGATAATAACAAATATGGAAAAAAAAACATTGGATTGCATACTTAGATAGCATAGCCCAATTTGATATGGTCAATAATCAGTTTGGAATTTTAATAAGTAGAATGTTTCTAAAACCATATGTTACTCAAAAAAATATAATCAAGCAAGAGAAACCTCAAATGATGAAGATCCTTTTAAGAAAACATTATGTTGTCTGTGAGGAATCTATATATATAACTTGATCAATTTTATACAATTGAACATAAACGCAAAACCAAGAATTGAAAACAAACAAATATGCCTTCAAAAAAACGTATACTCATTTTCACCATCATGCGTGACATTAGTTGTAAACCATCATTTCATTAAAAACTTCTCTTAAACTACAATAAATATTAAATCATAACGAAATTTCATTTCATTTCATTTACAAATTTCAAGAATATTTACGAAAATGTGTTCGATGGAGTCACTCTTGCGCATGGCCACATCGACTAGGGTTTAACCCTAGTTTCTCACTGACCCAATGCATGTTGAGCCTACATCCCTCATCCATTCCTCCTTCGTAGGCCATGGAGATGACCTCATCCATTTCTATGGGTGCCCCAAGCCATGTGGTTGTTCCCTCCATCTCAGTGTCCAGGTTGGTTTCAATTTCATAGTCTGGTGCCTCTTTTTGGGATGTTGTTCAACGAGACTCTCCTCCCTCTTCTTCATCTCTTCTGGTTTAGGAAGACCCTTCTCTTGTCATTCCCATGGGACAAGAAATTGAGGAAGAGGAAGAGTATTACATATATGTGAGTTTGGTTTGTCGCTTTAATGGTTTTTGGCCAAAGTTAGCATATCTCAACATCTTGATCTTGGCTACCTGGATCCCTGTCATGCAGCAACAGGATTTCATTGATCCTTGTGCAAAAGGATTATTCATTGTTGAGTTCAACATTGAGGAGGATCGAGATCCTATTTTCAACTCAGGCTTGTGATTTTTGGGAAACTTGGGTTTGTACATGAAACCATGGACTCCTCCTTTCAATATTTCTACTGACATTCTCTCCTCAACCCCAGTTTGGGTGAGAATTCCCAATATTCCCTTGAATTTTTGGGGTTTAACCTCTCTTGAATCCATTGGTTCGGCTTTGGGAAAGTTCCACTTTGGAAGGCATGAAACTATGAGGAATGACACCTCTACTTTTTTCTGTATCTGCTTGGAAATGGAATTCAATAAAGGGTTCCCAGATGAAGTTATTCTTAATCGTAAAAATTAGTCTTGGTCTCAAAAACTAGACTATGAGAGAGTTTCCTTGCATTATGTATCTTGTTTTGAAACAGGTCATGTTGCAACCCATTGTCCCAAAGGGTCTACGAAGAATAGAAAGCATAAAAAATCCACTTGGTGGTTTGGATCTAATGATGACCATCAAGTAATCTTAAAAGACTGCGGATAGCCTCCTCAAGTTGTGAAAATCCTTCTCAATCGGATCCTCCTATTCAACCAACTCCGTCATCTCAAGACTCATGCCAAGAATCCATGTAGAAGTGAGATAATGAGGCATATTCCCTTTAGGTCTCATATCAGGGACTTTGGATCCAACAATCTGCTTAGCCATTGGGATGTTGGGAAGATCATGATGATGAAGCTGAGGTATTAGATCAAGGAAAAATAAAAGCTTTAGATCAAGACAATACAGGAATCATAGGCATCACAAGAACCCCAACATATACAAATTAAGTTTAAATGGTAGTTGAAAATAAGAAGAAATCACATGTAACATCACAACCAATGGTAACACGGGGTCAGACCCGCAAGTCAATAAAAAAAGTGAGATCTTCCCAACAGATTAATTTAGATGCAATGTCTCTTCACTTTTATCCTCAAAGTCTTTTTATGAGTGTATCCAGTAAGTTTGTTCTATGTGAAGTTTCCATTTGAGTATTTGAAACAAACATTTATAACTTGTAGTAGTTGTCTATTTGAGGCCCCAGATTGGCCCAAATTTTCTTAAATTTTGTAACTCCTCCACGTGCTACAACCACAGCCTTTTCTAATAATACAAGTCTCCCAGTTTTTTGTGAAAAAAAAAATCAGGAATATTTGTGCTTTTATCTTTATATTTAGGTCTCTATCTCCTCTTTTTATAAAGGATAAGATGAAAACACATCATTACCTCTTGAATCTAATATAATAAATAAATTTGAATAAAATAATAATTGAATAGATAATAGCAAGTGAAAGCCACTTGGTCTAGCATAGACTTGGTCACCTAGGAAAACTAAGAAGCCTCCACTAGTATATCGCGCATACATTTTAGTTTCAATGAGACATATCCTCTCCAAGATTTATTAAATTCCCTCTTCATCAATCATATTTAACAAACTAGAACTTCATCAAATGCAAACTGAGTAGAAAATAATTATCAACACATCATTCATCATTTGTTTATAAATAGCAATACACGTATATAAAATTAAAGACAAATTGTATTTTGTATCCTTTCAAAATATTAATAGTATACAAAATTAAAACTTGTGCATCTCTATCTAATAATATTTTTCAAACATTGAAAGACTTCACCAGGATCTAGTTGGAGCGAAAACCCTAGCAAAACCCTACCCTACATGCACCATTTCCCCTTGCAGACGAAATGTTTGCACTAGAGTAGCCTGGAAAAACCAGTACACTATCGTTGACCACATAGGATGAACCCAGAAGGGGGGGGGGGGCAACCCCCCTCATACCAAAATGTATGACAGAGAAGGATTGCAAGCAAGTGGCCCGCATTCGAGCCACCGCTCCACCTGAGAGATCAAATCTTAGCCAAGGAACAGGGATTTAGCAAAGAAATGGATGTTGATCCGAGCACGTCTCATCCAAAGGCATCTCGCAGATGGGAACCAGGGAAATGCATCCCACAATATGATAAACCACTACAGTATACCATAAGCTCAACCAGGGTTGGGGAACACACCCAGTTCATGAGGGACAATGCTCTCATAGGAAATTTTCTTGGTTGTTGGCCTTCAGAACAAGATCTCATGAGATGGATCAAAGACTGGTGGATCCCTAAGGGAGACTATGAAGTGCAGCTCAGCTCCAAGGGTTTTTTCACAATCATCCTCTACAGTCTAGAAGATAACGATATAATTTTTGATAATGGACCATACTTCTACAACTCAGTCGCATTATTCCTGAGATTCTAGACTGGCCGCTTCAGCCAAGAGAAAGAAGATTTCACAATGGCTTTGGTATGGATACAGCTATATTCCCTACTGCAAGAATTCTAGCTGGAGGAAATCCTAATGGGTATAGGGAATACGGTGGGAAGATATGTCAAATCTTTGAAATCCACAAAGAATATAAAATACACTTCCTACACTCAAATATGTGTCTACATGGACATATCAAAGGCTTTACCAGGTTCAGTAACCCTAGAATATCCGAATGAGTACTAGAATCAAACGATGGATTATGAGCACATTCCCTTTCGCTGCAGGAAGTGCCACGAACATGGCCACCTTTTCCACGACTATCCCTTGAATGCCCTGAATATTAAAGAAGGAGAGGGGAAGAAAAAGGAAGGATACATCATGATCACAGGCAGGAAATGACATCCACCCAGAAAACAAACTTAATAAATTTCCCTGAAAATCCCCACCAAAAACTCCTTCGACATGATTAACCAACTCTTGGGGGAAGAGGAGGTCAAAGATCCATACAAAAAAGACAACTAGGACAAGGAAAACGGTAAATCCAAGAACCAAGTGAAAGCAAGAAAAGAAAACAACCAAGACACAAGACTAGCAGGCCAAATTTATATGGACAAGCCAGAGGAAAGTGGGGATACTCTAATGCAACTTGATGAGCAATATCTAGCGGACATAGATCTAGAAAAACTGGAGGAATCCTTCAATAGAAAGGATTTACAAACCATCCCAGTGGAACAAATCAGAAAGGTAAATAAAGTATTTATCGACTCCATGATAGGCTCCACCTCAAGACTTGGGATCTCCTTAGACCAAACCACTAAGCTCAAACGAACCTCTCGTGAAAGAAAGAGACAAGAGCACAAATCTGCACAACAACTCATTAAGGAGGTGGGAAATAATATTCTCAATTCAGGGGAGATCCAGAGACTCACAGAGGGATATCTCCATCCACCTCATAACTCATCATGATGAAGATTGTAACATGGAATATAAGAGGGCTCAATGGAAGGTCCAAGGAAGGGACTCTTCGAGACTGTAATCATGTTGAGAATCTGAACATTCTCCTTTTACAAGAAACAAAATGTGTCGGAGAAGAAGCTGAGGACATTTTTCAGTGTTGTTGAAGAGTCTATGATTCCATTCACATGGACTCCAATGGAACAACAGGAGGTGTGTAAATCTTGTGGAACCCAGCTACATTCATAATAGATCAACCCTTTTCCACAGTTGGCACGCTTCCGACTCACTTCAAATTCATAGGGTCAACCATAGAAGGCATGATCACAAACGCGTACGGGCCCCAAAGTGTTCAGGACAAAGAATTTATTTTGAAGAGAATAGCCACCATCAAATCACCATTGGGTTCATCTAATTGTTTGTTGGGAGGTGATTTCAATATCATCCTAACGTTGGAGGAAAAGACAGGAGGTACCAAGCAGCTTTATAAATATAGTGGTAAGTTCTAAACCCTCATAGATCAACTTGATTTAATAGATATAGAAACTAGAAATGGTATCTTCACCTGGTCCAATTGCAGATTTGGGCATCAGCATGTGGCTTGCAGATTGGATTGTTTCCTCATCTTAGAAACCCTACTGATGGAGGATCCAATCATTGAAGCCAACATCCTCCCAAAACCAGTCTCAGATCTTTAGCCAGTATCGCTCTGTCTTGATACCGGAGCCGTGCCCAAACTCAAACCCTTCTGATTTGAGAAGTTCTGGCTCACTCGCCCAGACTTTCAAAAGATTTCAGAATCATGGTGGGCACAAGAAGGAATAGACCATGGCACATTCATGTACAAATTCCAGCAACGGCTCAAAAACTTTAAAGCACAGGTAAAGAGCTAGAATAAGAATGTATTTGGGAACATTTTTCAAAGAATGCAGGAAATTGAGCAATTCTTGGAAACGTTGCAAAATATCTTCATTACTAGGGACATAACGACAACCTTAATGAGGGAAGAGGAGGAACTCAAGGCAGAACTGGAAGAGAGAAAGGAACAGGAGGAAATACTCTGGAGGTAGAAATCCAGAGTATAGTGGATTAAAGAGGGAGAAAAGAACACCAAGTTCTTTCATCAATCCATGGTGCATCAAAGATACATCAATAGAATCTCTCAACTAGAGGATGACAAGGGAAACCCCATCAAGGACCATGAAAGATTAACAAAGGAACTAACCAACTACTACAAGATCTCTTAACATAACCCATTGAAGATAGAATGCCTGCAATCCACAAAATCACCAAGCACATACCCTCCCTAGTCACGCATGAACAAAATGAAGCCCTGACAAGGCCCATCAGCCAAGAGGAGGTGGATCAAGTAGTTAAATAAAACCCCCTAGGTAAAGCTCTAGGTCCAGATGGTTTCACGACAAACTTCTTCCATTATTGTCGGCCAATGATCATAGAGGAAGTCTAGAAAGTGGTGAAGGAATCAAGAACTTTAGGGCAATTTCTCTCATCCTTCAATTCCACTTTCCTCACACTCATCCCAAAGGAAGAAATGGTAATGCATCCTAAGCAATTTAGACCAATATCACTTCACAATGTTATCTACAAAATTATCACTAAGGTCATTTCCATGTGCCTCAAGCCAATACTGTCATACATCATCTCCAAAGAGAAAGTTGGCTATGTGGAAGGAAGGAAAATCATGGACAGTGTCATCCTAGCCCATGAAGTCATCCACTCGCTGAAAACAACAAGGACTCTAGGTATGCTCATCAAACTTGACCTTTCCAAATATTTTGACAGAATCAGCTAACAATGCATGCACTCCCTCCTGGAAGCCTTTGGCTTCGACAATATCTGGGTGGCTTGGATCATGAGGCTTACTTACTCAACTTTCTTCTCTATATTAGTCAATGGAGTTCCCTCCCAACCTTTCTCTCCCTCCAGAGATATTTGACAAGGGGACCCCCTCTCTCCCTTCCTCTTTTTTATATTGGTAAAAGGACTAGGGCACTACCTCAAGGCCTCAGTTGAGGAAGTCTCCCTTAAATTCCTACCTCTTCACAACATCTAGCATGCCCCCTCCCACAACCAATTTGTCAATGATACCCTTCTAATGAACACAACAAAGTCCCAAGAGGCCACTAAGCTCAATTCAATCCTAACAGACTTCGTTGAAGCTTCGGGAATGGCCTTAAAC
Source organism: Picea engelmannii (assembly GCA_009831015.1). Classification (NCBI taxonomy): domain Eukaryota; kingdom Viridiplantae; phylum Streptophyta; class Pinopsida; order Pinales; family Pinaceae; genus Picea; species Picea engelmannii. The sequence goes on along the minus strand of ML811257.1, from coordinate 70,677 downwards.
CTGGATAAGTCGCAACTTTATTTCTTCAACACCCCAGTGGCTATTCAAAACCACATCTCACGACTTTTGGGTATATCCAAGAGATCCCTTCCTTCCAATTATCTAGGTGTTCTCTCACATGAGTTGTCGCTCATAATATCTCCTAGGACATTCTATTTCTCTCCATCTCCAATAGGCTCAATAACTAGACCTTCAGATCACTGAACCTTGTAGTCCGGCTGGTTATTTTAAAATATGTTCTCCAATCTCTATCGACTTACCTCTTCACTGCTCTAGAAGCACCCTAGTCTGTCATCAGGGCCATTAGAAACATCCAACGTGGCTTCTTGTGGCACAAGAATCACTCCAACAAAACGTGGGCATTGGTAGGATGGGACAAAATCTGCAGGCCTAAATCCTTGGGGGGATTAGGGCTCAGAGATCCAAGAAAAATCAATCAATTAATGGGGGGGGAAAATTGGTGGAGTTGTCTCAAGCACCCCACAGAACTCTGAGAAAAAATCTGGAAAGAAAATATGTGCCCACCACCAGAGAAGAGCAACTAATTAGATTCAACGATCGTGTTCAGGGATCTAATGTCTAGAACATGGTCTGGAATAATCGAATACTCATACAGAAGCATGCTTTCTGGGAGATCAGGAACGAAGAACACTCCCTGTTCTGGAAAGACTCTTGGAAACAACAACTGCCTCTAACCACTATTGAAGACCCCATCCCTCTACATCAACAAATGAAATCCAGGGACTCCCTGCATGTAAAGGATCTATGGAAAGAAAATGATCAGCAATGACCCCGGCGCAGCTAGAAGACTGAACCTCATGAACTATAGCTTCAGACGGAGCTGGACCTACGGGCCTGGAGAGACTGCACAAATCAGAGGAAAATCCATATCAGGGAAGGACTAGATATAATCAAAGGGGGGCACTCCACCACAAGAAGTTTTTCAGTCAAATAATATTATCATCTACAGGAAAAATACCAAGAGAAACCAAGGGATCACATCTGGGGAAAAATATGGAATCCAAAATTCTGGCCAAAAGTGTCAATCTTCCTATGGATCATCGTCCAAAACTGCATACTTACTTGGGAAAATCTTTGAAAATGAGGGTTTTTTGGCCCTTCAATCTGTCCCCTCTGTTAGCAATAGGAAGAAATGATGGAGCACCTATTTAACCTCTGCAACTACAGTGAGATCATCTAGGCTATGGGAGCAAAACTAATGCGTCACTCCAATAGAAATTGAGCTAGCATCATAAGCACAGTGGAGAATTGGGACTCAATTTCCTACCAAAATTCAATCCTGGATCACATCTGGAAGCTATTACCTGGCTTCACAGTTTGGAAAATCTGGAAAGAGAGAAACAAAATAATTTTCCACTCGATGTGCTCCGCCATTTTTTCAACCTTGGAAATAATTATGAACATGATTTGGGAAATGATTAGAGTTGAGCAGTGGATCCAGGAGGACCTTAAATGCAATCCTGGAGAAAGTCATATCCTATAGGCCTGGCAGCTTAACCTCACTAATGGAAAAATGAATATTGGTATCACTAAGACCACTAGCAGCCCGAGCTCATGGTCCCCCCTATCCCCTGGTTTTATTAAATTGAATTTTGATGACGCTTCAAAAGGGAATACAAGACCAACAGGCTTCGGAGCGGTCCTACAAGACAAGGGGAAATTTCTACATTACACAGGAAGCTATCTGGGACTCAACACAAATAATGCAGAAGAGATATGGATCATTCTCAGAGGGGTCAAGCTAGCAATAGATCACAAATTACATCATCTCATAGTGGAGGGTGATTCCCAGATCATCATACAACTTATCATTAAAATCATTCATGGATCACACACTTCAGATGTCTCACCCAGCGGGAGACTCTCAGGATTGTTGGAAGATTTAAAATCCTTCTTATAGCCCAATATTACCCTTATCCCCTCCCATGTGAAAAGAGAGGCAAATAAAATAACCAACTTCCTGAAAAACAAGGAAGTGAATTCTATGGATGAATTGATTCACTGGAATGCACAAACCTCTCTACAGACCAGGCTATCAAACTGTTGTCTGGACTTAGCCAGAAAATATTGTCTGATCCCGGATGGGGTGCCATGTAGTGATGGGAGGCCACGTAGCCCGCCTAGGCCTCCATCCATAAATATGGCTAGTTGTCACCCTTCACCTCAGTCTTGAATGAAGGGAGACCATTACTATCTGCAAAGAATGGGAGGAAAACTCCCTCAAGTTTGGTTAATGGCAGGATTAAGGATTAATTACAGGGGACTGGTGTGTATAGTGGTCATGTCTTCCTAGGGGTTATCTCTCACGCTAGGCTTGGGATGGTAGCATTTCTCTTTCGAGCTCTGCCACCCTGCATGGTATGAGAATGAGACTAGTGCATAGTGGGTTTTCCTCACAGTCATTAAGAGAATTCTTATCCCTCCTGGCTTAGCCATGTCAAGGGAGAGGGGAAAGTTGAGGTGTGAACCATCCTGGTACAGCTACGACACTCGATAGAGAAGATTGCAATAGATGGAATGAGCCATGTCCATTTCCAGGACTCAATTCTAAGAGAAGCCAAGGACTCCATCGATGGCTTACGTCGAGGAGGTGATTCTGGAGGAACCTATCCAGGTTCCACCAGAATCCCTCTTCTTCGCGACGCCCGACGACTTATAGTTCCCTAGCCTCAATACAGTGAGCACAAGTGCCTGGGATGCCATGGAAGGCACTACCTGCATAGTTGAGGAGGAATTCACAGAGGAATTCCTCCACATGGCCTCAAAATTTTCAACCCAGGACGAAAACAACAAAGATGGGGAAGAGGCAGAGGCAGTCAAGATTGAAGACATTGGCACTACGTAGGAGAACCACCCAGTCTTGGTGCCTCCACCAATAATAGAAATATTTGAGTTTATCCTTTCTCCTCTACCTCTCTTTATCCCGGAGCAACTAGAGCTCATCTTTGACCTCGGGATCCAAATGGCAGACCAACTCCATCGGGACACCCTCATGAGTCAGTGGATCAACATCTTATTTGATGCATTCTCAAATGCACCAAGAAATCAACGTTGTTCGACCTGTGCGAAGCCTTTCGTGCTCCATCCCAACGACAACCCTCCCACCGGAGCTCCGGATGACATACCCCCAGGTGCCAATGATTAGTCTTTGGTTCTTTGTAATGGGTACTTTGCACAATTCCTGCCCAGCTCTCTGTATTGGGAAGTTGCAGATTTACAGTCTTGTTTGCTTTTCCCAGTTGCATGTTTATATTATTGTTTTCTTTTTTCAGTTGCTAGAACAAATCTGTAAGAACAAACATCTGCCACCTGCCCTGGTTTCCAATTGGCAGGGCAGATGGCAGATAGATTTTTTGACTAAAAGTATAATAGTCTGCCACATGTTCTGATTTTCGCTAATTTGGTGGAATAGGTGGAAAACTGATGACACATGACTTTTTTGTATCATAACAACACAGTAATAGGAAATACCCCACTTTTTATTTACAAAAAAAAAATATTTTACAAACATTACATTACTTGTGCATCTCTATCTATATTTTAGAAACATTACATTTCTATACCACAAGAGTTCCAACATCATACAAAATAAAAACTTTTGCATCTCTATCTAATGATATTTTACAAACATTACATTTCCATACCACAAGAGTTCCAACATCATATCCAAATAGTGATGCATCAAGTGGTTTAAAGGGAAATGCATAATAAATGCCACACTCAATTTATGTAATCATATTAAGATCAACAATATCTCCATTATGACTAGAAACTGCAACCGACTCAGCAACACCATTAACTAGTGATAGGGTCACTACATGGTCTAAACTAGAAGAGAGATTATCTTTCCTTTCCCATTGATAAGTAAAGGAAACTAGAGGCTTTCTACCCTAACAATCCATTTTGAGAAATAAAACTGATGCAAATTCAACCTCATGCAATCAACTAAATATCAATAGCCATGCATAAATTATCACAATAAAAACCATAGGATACAGTGTCAATGCAACAAGTAGTATAAGATTGTAAATTATGTTGCGTATAAAGGAGAATGAATGGAGAAATGTAAAAGGTGAAATGAAAGGAAATGGGAATATCTACTACCAAGAAGATTATATCTAAAATGTCAACATAACATTGCTCATAATTGATTTCCACTATTTCATATTCAATTGAAGATGAATTTTACTTATTTCCTTCATATAAAAAAGTTACCAACTTAGCAAGAACTCTCTGTTGAAGGAAAATCTCCCTGTGGACAGGTAGATCTCCTCAAAGAGCTAGACTCTTAACTCTAAGATAGAAAGTGATTATCATGGTCACCGATAAAAGGTACTTCTTTTCTCCTTCCTTCTCATACACTAGTCCACCTAGATCTAAAAGGAATTCAGTGACCATGATAAGCACTTTCTGTCTTAGAGTTAAGAGTGGAGACACTTAGAATACCTCAAACACCTGATTTGAAGAAAGAGAATGGCTAACTCAATTCAAGTATCTCTTTCCACCTGAAAGGAGCTCTCAAACTAGAGTTTTAGAAGGGAGCCCTCCCCTACATCACCCTTAGGAGTGCTGGCGCTCCCCTATAAGGTGCTAGGGAGCGTTATAACACTAAACCACCCCTTTGAAGGAATGCTACAAATCTTTGAAGCGCTGGCGCTCCCCTTGAGCCTACTAGGGAGCGTTATAGTGCCCCGATGCCCCTTTTGAGGGAGCGTTGTCTAATCTAGGCAGCAGTTGATCTGTTGAGGAGAATAAGGGGAGGATCTTTCAAGTTTGGAAGGCAGTTGCATTCAAATTCCTGGTTCAATCATGATCTTAGGAGAAGATCCTTGATCTAAGAAGGGAATTCATCAACCTACCCTAAAGATACCTCAAGAGGTTAAGCCTCTCTAAACCTATATAAACAGGCTCTATGATGGTGAAAATAGATACCTGACTTCAGTTAGCCATTCTCTTTCTTCAAATCAGGTGTTTGAGGTATTCTAAGTGTCTCCTTAGTGTCTTCATCGTGGTAATATGCTTTGTTTGACATTTGCAACACTTGTGAACAACATGCGACACTTGCGACAGTTGTGAGGAACATGCGACACTTGCGACACTTATCAAAGCGAGTAATGTTGATGTGTAACACTCTCTAGAGTTTTCATTTTTTTAGAAGTCGCATTTAGTGGCAATTTTTACCCCCTAATCAAAAAGTGGTGCTATTAGTAGCATCTTTTTTTAAGGTGGTTAAAACTCTGACCTGTTTGAAATCGTGGCCTTGACAACCAAACAAAAACATTAGAATTCACCCTTGAATAAAAAAATGATGCTACTAGTAGCACCAATTTTTTTTTTGAGTTAAAATTACAAATTAAGTGAAATTATGGCCTTGACAAATACTACCATTGCTCATTTAAAATTCTAAAATTCAAAATCAACTCTAAAATAGTTACTTCAAATTTATTTATTGATTAATTTTTTAATTTACATTATAAAAAATAAATAGATAAAAAATAAAAAAACTTTACTTACGAGTTTTCA
>ML811257.1:53026-64653 GCA_009831015.1 Picea engelmannii | reverse complement strand
TAACAACAAAAAATTTAAAAATTCAAAAAAATAAATAAATAAAATTAAAATAATACCAAAGCGGATATAATTGGGGAGTGCAATTTTGAGAATCACGCGTTCCCCCAACACCTCTACCTAGCCACATCCCCAACCCTTTCCCCCACTTGTGATTATGTGTCGCCTCCTCCCCCTCTACCCCTGTGTTGTTCATGGATGAGTCTAACGAACGGTAGGTCGTCGCTAACTGGGCTTATTCATAGGCGGTGTAGGGGCGGAGGGGATGGAGATGGGAACAGGAGAGGGGAGGGGAGGAAAGGGAGTGGGGAACAAGCACAGGCACAGGCGGGAGGAAGCGTTGGGGATGTGTTTAAGTTGAGGGTGTGAGGGGAACGCACGATTCTCAGAATTGAGTTCCCCAGATGAGTCTAACAAACGGTAGGTCATCACTAACTGGGCTTATTCGTAGGCGGTGCAGGGGCGGAGGAGATGGGGATGGGAATGGGAGAGGGGAGGGGAGGAAAGGGAGTGGGGCACATGCACAACGCAGGTGGGAGGAAGCGTTGGGGATGTGGTTAAGTTGAGGGTGTGAGGGGAATGCGCGATTCTTAGAAGCGAGTTCCCCAGATGAGTCTAACAAACGGTAGCTCATCAGTAACTGGGCGTATTCATAGGTGGTGCAGGGGCAGAGGGGATGGGGATGGAAACGAGAGAGGGGAGGGGAGGAAAGGGAGTGGGGCACAGGCACATGCACAGGCGGGAGGAAGCATTGGGGATGTGGTTAAGTTGAGGGTGTGAGGGGAACGCGTGATTCTCAGAATCGAGTTCCCCCATTATGTTTGTTTTAGTATTATTTTAAATTATTTTAAATTTATTTATTTCATTTTGTTCTTTCCTTAAATTATGTTTTTAACTTTTTTTATTTTATATATATATATATATATATATTTTTTTTATTAAATGAGTTTTTAACCCTTTTTTGAGTTTGAAGTTTCGATATGGTTTTATTTTAATGTTTTATTTTAGTCTCTTTTTAAAATTTTGCTATTTTGGGTTTTTTATTATTTATTTTTGGCTTTTTTAGTTTTTTTCTTTATTTTTTTATTAAAAAAGGGGTAGTTTAAAAAAAAATTACATTTTTTTAAAAAACATTTTTTAGTTTTTTAAAAGGGTATTTTAAAAAAAAAAAACTCATGTGGAGTTTTTTATTTTCTATATATTTATTTTTACTGTAAATTAAAAAAACATAATAAATTAATAAATTTCAAGTAACAATTTAGGAGTCGATTTTGAGTTTTTTTTTTATGTGCAACCATTTGTCAAGGCCATAGTTTGACTTAAGTCATCATTTGAATAAAAAAAAATGGTGCCACTTATGACATCACTTTTTGATTTGAGGCCGAATTTTAATGTTTTTGTTTGGTTGTCAAGGCCACGATTTCAAACAAGTTAGAATGTTAACTACCTCCAAAAAAAACTATTATTTTAGTGCCACTTTTTGATTTGGGAGTTGATTTTGGTGTTTTTGACACAAAAAATAATGTGTTTTTTGGGACAAAGTTCTGTTTTGAGGCCACAATTCTCATTAAGGTGGTAACTATGTTATATTCCTTCTTCGACTCCATAATCAAATGCTTCTAAACTAATCAGTTTATAGTGCAAACAAGTTTTCATGCATATCTCTAAATCATATAACATTAAATAAAAAGTGTAATTTTGAGTTTTAATACCTAGAGTAACACCTCATGCATACTAAATCTATGATCCAAATTGGATCATTATATTATTTGTCATCTATCTTCATGCTTTTAGAGTAGGAAAAATTGGAGGAATCAGCTTGCATGGTCATTTTAATGGCAAGTCCCAGTTTGAACAATTGGGGTTTAAAACCTTTTTAATCCATTTTGAGAAATCAAACAACATTTTTTTGGGTAGAAAATTTCCCACCTCTAGCTAGGATCCCCTTGAAGCTATTCTACACATTGAGACCTTCCAACGATGTAAAAATCACATCAATCAGAGCTCGTATGAAAAATTTATGCCTCCTGTAAGTTGAACTACTATGTTGACCACCATGGTACGAATGGATGCCACGTCAACCCCAATTACTCACGCATACGGAGCTAGCCACATATATACTTTCAAGAAGATTCTATAAGGTTCAAAACCTTATCACAATTGAGGGTTGAGGAAGTCAAAACTATTGGAATATTGGTTGTTATCATTGATGTCAACCCTAGTCATGGGTTTTGGACCACAAGATTGATGAAGGTATTTGGACATGAAGGACAATGCACATGCATATACAACACCCATGGATGGATAGTATAAATCATGTTGTTTCCGGTGGTATGTGGCACATCACGTGGATCCTCATGGTTGAGGAGAAATGAATATTTGAAGATGACAAAGTGAATTGAAGAAGGAAGTACATGAAGGCCCTGGAGATAATTAAAGAAAAGAATTACAAAATAAGAAAGTGTTAGGTCGACCCTAATGTTAAAAGGAAGTGACATAAATGGTATAAATAAATATCATTATACATTCATTTGATACACAAGTCAAATTTTAGAGGAAATCAGAAGTAAAGAAGGCCGGACTTCAAGGGAGGATGAAGTCTTTTGGTGATGTGTTCTAAGGTATGTTATTTTCAGGTCATGTTACCATTTTTGCTATAACATTTTTTTCTAGAATGATTCAGATGGTGAAATTGATATGGTATTGAGAAGACATATCAAGGTACCTGTGGTAAAACATTTAGCTCTTGATTCGCTATAATTATGGAGATACACTCTGTGGAAGATAGGGTTTTTGACCAGTCCTGAAGCTAGTCAATAAACATGTGTTCCAGGTAAAATAGTCATAAATTCTTCATAGAGAATCAAAATGACGTGGGACAAATTGCATTGGAAAGAGTACGGACTGTAATTTCTTGTGTACACATTTCAGAATCTGATGTTAAATATTGAGCGTGGGGCATGCTGTACAAATTTTGTATCCTAAATAAACCAGAATTGAACAAGGTCTGCCATTCTCTCTATAACTTCTTTTTGGGGATGATTCAAGGAGTGAAACTTGGAGAAGTTTCAGAGAATAAACTAAATAATATTATATATAGGATCAGAGTACTCCAAGAATTGAATAATTGTAGAAATTGAATAAGTCTCAGGAAGCATTATCAGATTCTATGTGATGGTTGGTTGATAGTGATGATTTAATGTGAAGTTTTATTATCTCTCATATATTCTTGGGTGGAAGGAAGGGGAAAGGATGGAGAGTTCAAATCTCTGTCGATATTGGAGGATTGTATCTTCCTCTTGGAGTTTTATCCCTCCCTTTACACTTGGAAGCTGTAGCTACCTTTGGAATTCATTACTTCCCTTAAACAATAACTATTGATTATTTCTCATATATTGTGCATGGTGTATTGTGGTGTATTGGTGTAACTCTTATACTATTGTTCATTGCTCATTGGATATAATTGAATGGTTTAAGTATAATTTGAAAAAAAAATTAAATTGTACTTGATGCTGATTCATCCCCCTCTCAGTATCAACAATTGGTATTAGAGCAGGTTGCCTTCAGAACAGTTTAACCACTGGAAGGAAAATCCTGAGCAGAGATGGATAACCATGAGCACATTTCAAATGGGATTCAAAAATTTGATGGAAGAAATTATGCATACTGGAGTGATAGAGTGAAAACTTACCTAACGGCTTTGGGAGTAGAAATTTGGTACTCAGTTGTAAATTCCTATGTAATCCCAAATAATGCTCCAACCGATCCAAATGAGAAGAGGATTATGAGTTGTAATTCAAAATCCAGACATGTTATTCTAGCAACATTGGCACCAAGCATTACTATCAAACTGATGGGTTGTAGCACTGCTAAGGATGTATGGGACAAACTCAAGAGCATCTACGAAGGTGATCCAAAAGTTAAGCAGGTCAAGCTTCAATGACATAGAGCAGAATTTGAAAATTTGAAGATGAATGAAAAGGAAGATATTGCAACCTATTTTCTTAGAGTTGATGATGTTGCTAATGCTATCAGAGGATTAGGTGAAGAGATCGATGAATCCTTGGTTGTACAAAAAGTGTTGAGATCACTTCTCTTGAAGTATGATGCTAATGTCTCTGCCATTGAAGAAACTAGGGACTTGACCAAAATGACAATGGATGAATTACATGGGTCTCTTATAGCATATGAAATGAGAACAGGTACAGAAAGTGACTAGCCAAATAATGAAGCAACATTTAAAGCCATAAAGAAGACAAAAGACAAGGATAATGACCTTGATGAAGAAATAGCAAATTTCATAAGAAGGTTCCAGAAGGGAAGTGGAAGATACAAAGGTAAGTCTCCTCTCAAATTCTTTAACTGTGGTAGAATAAGACATATTGTTGAAAACTGCTACTATAAAAAGAGAAGTCTCAACAATAAAAAGAGCTTCTACTCCAAGGATGATGACATCTCCTCAAATGAGAGTGATGAAGAAGATAATGATGGAGGAGAAGTCCTCTTCATAACCCAAGAAACCCAGGATGATGATCACAAGAATTCTAAAGAAGAAGAAATCATTTGTGAAGAAGATTCAGATGAAGAAACCAACCTTGATTCCTTCTGGGGATACAAAGACAATGCAGAGAGTGAACAAGAAGATAAGAATATTGAAAAGTTGAAGTATGTTGAAACTGAAAATAGAAACCTTAGAAACATAAACATAATACTAAAAGGTGAATTGAGTAGTTATGAAGAAGAGAATTACAAGCTTGAAAAGACCATTAATAGCTTGAAGAAACAATTAGAAGATTATGAGAAACTGAAAGAAGAATTGGATCACACAAAAGGGGAGCTCCTATTGACAACAGAAAAGTTGAAGAAGTTTGAAAAAAGAACTGAAAAATTAGATGAGATCATTAGCAGTCAAAGATCTCTAAACGAAAAGACAGGTCTAGGATACAATGACAATTTGAAGACAACAAAACAAGAAAAGGAAGTTGAAAACGATGAAACCAACATCCTAGAACAAGTTGAACAACAAGATAGAAGACTAGAATTCAGAAGGAATGAGACATCAAGAAGATCCTCTCCCATCAGGTATGAAATAAATCATTATGAAGGAAACTACAAAAAAACAGATCATGTACCTAGATGGACCACACCACAAAGAAGATCACTTATCCCCAGGTATCAAAATTTCTTTCTTGAACATTGTTATACTTGTGAAAATTTTGGACACAAGGCATTCAATTATAGAATCAATGAAAGGAATAACTATGCAAGTTACATGAATGGTGAAAATAGTAGATATGGAAATGTTCATAGACCTATCAACAGAAATTATAATCCATTTGACCCATTAATGTATCTTAATATCGTATGTTACAAGTGCAATAATCTTGGTCACAAAGCACGAGATTGCAAAGAGATGAAGGTAGATAATCGTATGCCAAAAGTCTGCATACCAACTACAACATGGAAAAGGAAAGAAATTTCACACAATGAAAATTGTCGAATAACATTGGTCGCTAAAGAATGCAAAGAAGAAGATGAATGGTTCATAGACAGTGGGTGCTCATCTTATATGACTGGAGATCAAAGAAAATTTGTCAGCTTGAAGAAAAAGGGTCAAAATGTTGCATTTAGAGATGACTCATCTACCAAAATACTTGGAAAATGAACTGTAAATCTTGGAAGTGAAAATGTAAAAGCGGGAAAAGTCCTATTGGTTGAAGACTTGAAGCATAATCTACTCAGTTTTAGTAAAATGTGTGATCAAGGATACACTCTTACATTTGACTCCCGAAAATGTAAAATCAGAGAAAATAAATTAGGAAGACTAGTTGCAAGTGCAACAAGAAGACCGAACAACATATACATCCTAGACATGAAGAAGAGAGAGAATATAGAAGCCACAGAAAAGGATTCCAAGGAAGAAAAAGTCCCAAAGACCAAAAATAAGGATGAAGTATTATTGAGTGCCACATGTTCAGGGGGAGCAGCCCCAAAGAAGAGAGTTACCTTTTGCCATTAAACTCAGGCGGAGAAGCCCTACAATTTGCCATTGATGTCAAAGGGGGAGAGAAATTGGGATCATGATGATAGGGGGAGCATGAGTGTTTCCATCAATGACAAAGGGGGAGATTGTTGGAATATTGGTTGTTGTCATTGATGTCAACCCTAGTCATGGGTTTTGGACCGCAAAATTGATTAAGGTATTTGGACACGAAGGACAATGCACATGCATATACAACACCCATGGATGGATAGTGTACATCATGTTGTTTCTAGTGGTATGTGGCACATCACGTGGATCCTCATGGTTGAAGAGAAATGAATTTTTGAAGATGACAAAGTGAATTGAAGAAGGAAGTACATGAAGGCCCTGAAGATAATTAAAGAAAAGAATTACAAAATAAGAAAGTGTCAGGTCAGCCCTAATGTTAAAAGGAAGTGATATAAATGGTATAAATAAATATCATTGTACATTCATTTGATACACAAGTCAAATTTCAAAGGAAATCAGAAGTAAATAAGGCCGGATTTCAAGGGAGGATGAAGTATTTTGGTGATGTGTTCTAAGGTATGTTATTTTCAGGTCATGTTACCATTTTTTCTATAACGTTTTTTCTAGAATGATTCAGATGGTGAAATTGCTATGGTATTGAGAAGACATATCAAGGTACCTATGGTAAAAGTTTAAACTCTTGATTCGCTATAATTATGGAGATAAAATCTGTGGAAGATATGGTTTTTGACCAGTCCTGAAGCTAGTCAATAAACAGGTGTTCCAGGTAAAACAGTCATAACTTATTCATAGAGAATCAAAATGACATGGGACAAATTGCATTAGAAATCATACGGACTGTAGTTTCTTGTGTGCAAGTTTCAGAATATGATGTTAAATATTGAGCGCGGGGCATTCTATACAAGTTCGGTCTCCTGAATAAACTAGAATTGAACAAGGTCTACCATTCTCTCTATAACTTCTTTTTGGGGAGGATTCAAGGAGTGAAATTTGGAGAATTTTCAAATAATAAACTGAATAATATTATCTATAGGATCAGAGTATTCCAAGAATTGAATAATTGTAGAAATTGAAGAAGTCTCAGGAAGCATTATCAGGTTCTTTGTGATGGTTGGTTGATGGTGATGATTTAATGTAAAGTTTTATTATCTCTCATATATTCTTGGGCGAAAGGAAGGGACAAGGATGGGGAGTTCAAATCTCTCTTGATATTGGAGGATTGTATCTTCCTCTTGAAGGTTTATCCCTCCCTTTACACTTGGAAGTTGTAGCTACCTTTGGAAGTCATTACTTCCCTTAAGTTTTTAAATTGTACTTGATACTGCTTCACCCCCCTCTCAGTATCAACAAAACCCCTACCCCTAGATGGTTATCGAGTGATGTTAAATATTGGGCCGCTAGGAGAAGGGGCTCCATTGTTTAGCATTTTATTTTTTCTATAGTTGAGCAGAGAACCTAGGAGTGGTATTTTTTATCCCCGATATCTAGGGATAACTAGGAGATCATGTCTCGAGGCCCACAGGTCCTAGACATGGAGTACCGAGAGCGGGATTGACTTGAGCATGGCCCTGGAGGGCCCATCTTTCCTCTTCTTCATCGGATTTTTCCTATCAGCAATAGCAGTGTCCATCACCACCGGCCTGGGCCTGCATCAGAGAGGACTCTTGCTCCATGAGGTAATTGGTCCAAGGTATCATGGTATGTGTCATCTTTGATCATTATAACCTTCTTATATATGCATTAGGTTCCTATCATTTCTGATGACTGCTTGGATCTTACACTAATCCACTTGACCATTGTTGGGGTGATTGATTGGGTGACTTAGCAAGATGATATTCATGGGTTTTGGTAAGCCACCAAGGGGGATTTGCAGACCCATCGTCCGCTCCAACCATCTACCATATTTACATCTTATACCCCACTCATCCATCCCATTCCCCTAGTCTGGCCATTAGGATGACTTTTGAGGGTTACACTTTGTCTTGTGGGAAGAAGGGGCTAAAGGCCAAGGGGGTAAAAGAAGCTAGTAAAAGATAAAATCCATAGGAAATAAAACCTAGAGATGTTTCGCCCAGGGGATCCCCGAGAAGCCAATAAAAAAGCCTCTCGATAAGAAACTAAGGGACCCTAAGAAAAATGATAAAAAAAAAATACCTAACCAAGAGGATGGGAGGTCTCATCACGAGCCGGCACATTATGTTCATAGGTATCCAGTGGTATGACATTGCCACTATCTGGTCACCAAGCCAGGGCAGTGACCTTTGGTTGCATGGCCAAAGGAAAGGGGGTCTCATCACGAGCCAGCCTTATCATTTCTACGAAGATACTAGTGGGTAACGCTGTCAGCTCTAGCCACCAAGCCAAGGCAGTGTCCTCTGGTCAGACCTTGAAATAAAAAGAAAGAAAAGAAATAAAAGAAAAATGAAGGCAATAAAGGGCTTGGAAAAAATGCATCCATGACGGGTACAACTCGCCTCATACAAAGGCACCCACAGACAACACCTACCCTTGGTCTTACTATGACTGGACATCCCTAAAAACCATATCACCTCATAAAACATGGCTTGAATGATCTTCGGAGGAAACTTTCCATCTCTTGTGGGTATTAGCCCAATAGGTTGTTCTGTCGGTTTCCTTAGCTTTGTATAGTAGATCTGTGTAATATCTTTGAGCTCTTAGATGATATGTTAGGGATTTCATGCATATATTTGATAACTTTAATGATGAAATATGATTTACATTGCTATGATCTCTAGGACTGATGAGCCCATGGAGGGCATAGTTTTTGATGTGCAGGACCATACCCGGCGGACAGGTACCAAAGGACCGGTACACATAGGGAGATGATTAGCTCAGACCTCCATGGGGCTGAAGAGCCCATTAGATGGTTTCCAGGATGGCAGAGGCAGGACAACGTCATGATGAGCCCTTGCATGAAGAAGACAGAAGGACGCCCTCACCAGGACACTTTGGCAGAGATTGACCTAGGAGGGATCACCCCCTGCAGATGCGATGATGGCTTTGATGGACAGGACGCCACCTAGGGTAGGCTGGACGTTTTCTGGAGGATGTGGTAGTGTGCTTGGACCACTTGGCATGTGTGGCAGCTTGCAGGAGCCCTAGAAGGGATAATGTTTTGCCTATTGGATGTTGATCTTGCCCAAAAGGGGCCAACGTCTCCCTCAGAGGGGCCTGACCTCTCCCTTTTTAGCTCATAATTTGACATTTTAGCATTTAATGTGACAAATAATGTAATAATGTTAAGTCAGCCTTATCGGCTGTTTTTAATGACCTATTTTGTAATTGAAGGTCATTTGGATGATATAAATTGAGGACGTTGAGCCTCATTTTGGAGAGAACACAACTCACTCTCTTGTGAGAGACCTCTTTTTAGTCTTTTGTCTTGTTATTGGCTCTTGGAGTTGAGGCGCTACACTTGGAAGAATTATCTTTGGCATGCATATGGTGTTTTTATCATTGGAAGGTGTTACAACTAGGGTTTTGATAAGCTCTTCATGAATTTGTAAGTGTATTTTTCATACAAAACTTCTTGATTGAATGGTTGTAGGATAAATATCTTACTTTTATGGTTACATTGTTGCTATTTTTCTTAATCATTGAAACCCTAGGGAGCAAGAACACAAGTAGGTCCTTGCTTCATGTCCCCATGATAAAAACTTGTTAGCCATTTGATTAAGAAGAACATAGCCTAGCCATTGCTACACTATTTCTCCTTTTTCTTGAGTTAGCTTGAAACATAGATTGAAGAAAGAAGACTTCCTAGGCCTAATTAACTTTACACCTAGGGTTTGACTCTTAGGGTTTGAAGAGCCTTGGCTCCACAACACTTTTCAACCCTAGATTTATGTTTTATAGCTAGCCGTTTTGCCAAAGAGTCTTAAGGAAAGAGGGAGGAGCATGAGGCCTAGCTTAAGCTACACCGGAATGAGCCTCCTCCCCTTAGGGTTTTGACTTGGTGCTCCTGCCATTGCAGCACCATTAAGCCTAACTCTCTCGTCCTTAGGTTTAAATCTTTCCAAGTCTTTAGCCTCACTCTTTGACTCCATACTACCCTAGGCACTGATCTAAAACTTGCAATGTTGAGTCTTTGGTGTTCAAACAATCTTTCAAACTTTTAGAATTTGAAACCCTAACTAACCCTAGCGATTTACTAACCCTAACTAGCTGATGACGTTTTGCCTCTTTTTAACCTTTGCTTGGTACTAAAGTTGCGGCTAGGTCATTTAAGGATAGACTTTGAGTTGTTGATCATTTTCATTGGCTTAATTAGCAAAACGTTCTTCTCATTGTCTATCAAAACTAACATAGATTAGGGCTGACATCACCCTTGTAGCATAGTGACGCAGCAACAACAATATATATGTATGAGCACATTTAATGCGTTGTTATTACATGAGGATTGATTTTATACATTGAATGCAAGTATCATTTTGTATTTATTGAAGAAGTAATATTATAAGCCATTTGTCTTTATATGCAATCATTGACTTTGTCAATAATTTACATGTTATTATTGCTCATATATATATTGAATATAGTCATTAGAAGTTGAAGCACTAACCACTGTTTGCACATTTTAGTTTTATTTGTCTTGTCTCGCAAACAGGTGCTTTTTTTCAGTGGAATACCTTCATCTTTGACTATCTCTTTTGGCAGTAATCTGTGAAAGGAAACCCTCATATTGATCCTTTAAACCTTAAGACCTTTCAGAACCCCAGATTACTAGGGACATCTCTCTTGGGATTAGCCACCCTGAATAGAAAGAGCTCCCCATTGAGGTGACAGTGGGTGGGGAAGCTCCTGTTACGCCAGTTTGAGTCTTATCTACAAGCTACTAAACCTATCCTACAAACTGAGCGATAACAGTATTTTTTAGACAATAATAGAGGAGATATTTTGTAGTAGCCATACAGGCCACAGTGTCAAAGGAAACTCCACAGAGAGTGACTCTTTCTTTGTACTTTCATTTGAAGAAAAGATAGCAGAGCAACCTCACCTTCTAGCTAGGTTTTCTTTCATATTGGGTTTCTCAGGGTACATCTTGTGTTTATCTGTGGATTGTGTGTGAGTATTTATTTATGTTCTCTATTTTTCACATCTCATCTATTTCATACATTTTAAGTAGAAAACAAGTAACTAAATAATCTGAGATCTAAAGGAAATTAAACTTCACAATAAATATTTAAATATTTATTAGATTTGTTGTGACAAAATGTCCATTGGAATATCCACAAAATTTTACAAATCATATTGGTATGAGAGCAAGTTTTCTTGGGGTATTTTTAGAAAGTTGCAGGGATCCATGAATCAGTTTAAGAACAAAGTCACAAAACCCTATCCATGGTCGATGAGTCTATTTATAACAACCCTCGAGATCCAGCAGAGGAGATATTTTCAAGAATGGAAGAGCAAGTTATTGACATATCTCATTGTAGGTCCCTCCTCCTGGCAGCTTGTTGACGGGCGAAAATGACCGTCCGTCAACTGGGAGAGTGGAACCGGTCCGGGGTTGTCTAAATAACCCAAGTCGTTTGGTATGGACCACCCTGACGAGTTTAACGGCTCCGTTGGCCGCTCTGAGGTCTCGTAAGGAAAC
>ML811257.1:0-47147 GCA_009831015.1 Picea engelmannii | reverse complement strand
AAGGTAAGATAATGATCAAGAACACAAGTCTGATAAAACCTTTAGCAAGCATATGATAAACCAGTGATCAAGTATCAACCAACAAATCAACCAAAGACGACGACAGTCTAATCAACGAAAGAGGTGTTTTCACACTTGCAGTTTGTGAAAACTGAGTCGAAATTGAATTGTAATGGTTGCAGAAAAGAGACGAATGTCTATTAGCACAATGCGACAATGACTTGTCGTAATATGACAAGGGGTGTAGGCAGCTTTTTGAGAGTAGTAAAAAAAAAATGGGTTGGCTACCAACACAGCTCTAACAAGAAAGCTCAGACCATTCATATAAGTTGGAAGCTCGAACTCAGAGATTGGATTAGATGGGAAACTGAGGGATATTGAAGACCCAGAAAAGGTGTCATGGAAAGAACCCAAGAAAGAGCAGCCAAGTTCTAGTGCCATAAAACCTTCACAGTATTTATTCAAGATGGAAGCAAAATTGGACATAAATCCATGCCAAGGTGAGATTGATCAATTAAAAATTAATTATTGGTTGTAGCAAGTAGAATTTTATTTCAATGTTTATCATATAGATGAAGAACAAAAGATATCATTTTCTAGACTGAAGTTAGAGGGTCATGATTTAACCTGGTTGTAAATCCTTATGGAAACACTTAGGTTGGAGGGTGATCCACTAGTAACTAGGTGGGAGGACTTCAAAATGCTCATCAAGTCCCAATTCTACCTTATAAGATTGAAATATGATTTCATAAATATTAGATCATAATTCTTACCTGAACCCAAGAACAAATTCAAAATCCAATCTCCTTCATTTGAAAATGTATCTATAAGATAATTAATTAATGCTCGTGGTTTTTGATAAATGTTAACCATCTCTCATTTCAAATATTTTTCCTCATATGTTAACTTTCTAACCACAACATTGTATACCAATATACTACTAGGAGTCTCTCCATCCTTTGCATTGACAACAATAGAATTATAAGAATCATCTTATGTCCAGGTTGCAAAATGTGTACTCTCAAAATCACATTTAAATGATTCTCTATTGGAACTATGAATATTAGGTGTGTGTTTGTAACATAAATAAGTGCAAATTCAATTAACTTTTGAATTAATAAAATTGTTTTCTAATCTTAATTTCTAAACATACACTTCCAATGTCTTTCCAAATAAACAATATCCTTGTCTTTTATTTCTCCTTGAAGCTTGATTGTACTAATCCTTGTTGTATGTCAGAATGAAATACTAGAAATATCCAAAATGGTGATGTTGTAACTTCCGTAAATCCCATAACCACTTTGTTGAAAGCTTGGTAAGTATAAGGCTCAGTATCATATCCAATGTTTTGGATATTATAACCATGAGGGATATCAACAATAACTAGGGAGTATTCTTTTTTAGGAACAATATTTGCAAGTTGTTCACAATCACCTAATATCACTTTATATTGAACAGTGTCGAGCCCATTCCAAATGTAGTGATCAAGGGTGTCATCAAGTTGAACATTTTGAACACATCTCCTTCTTTCTCTTTCAAACTTGGATTTTTGAATAAAACTTTTGAAAGTTTTAGGTATTCCATCTGCATTCTTTTTTGGAATATTTAATGAAATAAACAAACATATAGTTATATAACTATAACTATTAAAATAGCAATAAATTAACTTACAAACAAATAATGTGAATGTAATAAATCAACATACATTTTTGAATGCAACCAAAAATTGTTTCAATATTGTTGAAGAGCTTGAATCTGGATAGTTGAGTTTAACATCATCCCAACTTTCTTCATTCAACATCTTGACCATTTCCTTTTATATTCTCATATACACCTTGTGACTAAATAAAACAAAAATAATGTTAAATTGATATGTTAAACTGAAAAAATTAATTTTATTGTCCTAACATAAATAAAAATAACTCAACAAACTTACTTTTTAAATTCATCACACATTTCTTCCATTGAAAATTCTCCCGATCTAACACGTGATAATATAGTTATGATAAGTTTATCATTCTTCACTCCTTGTATTGATCTCCAAGGTGTTATAGTCATATCATCTAGAATATTTTTTATGTTAGGACATGTCTTACTTGTGCCATATATCAATGGTTTAGCCTTCTTAACTCCCTGATTTTTTATACTAATATTTCCCATAGAGTGAAGGTCTCATCTATCAAATCCCATACTTTTCCAGTTCTAAATCCCAATTGAAAATAGCTATCCACGACTCTAAATATATCACTTCCTTTGTGATTTTTTTTCTTTTGTATTTTCATCTTCAAGTGGGAATCTTATTTCCATACAACATTGCTTCTAAAACTTGACATCAACATTTGATCTCTCCCCACAACATATTTCAGAAAATTCATTATGGATAATTCTCACCCTTTGAATGAAGGTTGTGGAGACATTGCAAAGAAACATTGTGTCTAGGACCAGGACTAGACCTATTTATATCAATCCAAATCATTCTAGTTATACAAGGTCTAGGAAAGAATTTCTCACTAGATCAATTTCCATAAGTGAATTGATTTCAAGTCAATGTTTTCAAAAGAATTGTTTGAAAAGCATGGACTACATGTATTCCTTGAATAAAAGGAAGACATATTTGTAAATGAAAAAGAGCATGCAAAATTCATATTTGATGGGGTGCATGGTATCCACCAATACATGATATGATTATCGCATTGGGAATATTTTACTTTGCAGAAAGGATTTCAAAACAATTCACTCAGTTGGTAATCATTGTCTATCAAGAATCCAAACAAGGTTGGAAAAGGCTCATTTTATTCAAAGGTACATCATGGATGAGAGAGTGAGCCATTGAAAAACATTACATTGTCATGGATGTGTGATTTATTTTCCAAACATGGAGAGTGTATGCCAGATAGAGACACAATACATATTCTAGATAATTTCTCAAGGAGGGAAATCTACAACTTGTACAAAGGATATGCTGAAGGTGTTGAAGGAAATGGTAATTTTATTACATATATGCATATTTTACAAGAATATGGAAGAAACAATTCAACAATGTATGTATTCCTAAGAAGTCAATGATGGATATTTGTAGTATATGTGCTACTCTTAAATCAAGAAGAGATAAATATGAAGGGGCAGAAAAAGATGTATTTACTATTTTTTTTTTTAATTGAATAGATATCAACTATGAAAACATACGATCAATATTTTCATTTTATGTCATGTGAAGATTCCATAGTCAAAGCACTTCAAGAACATCAGAATCAATAATCAAGTGAAAGGAAAAATTTGTACAAACATGATAAGAAGTGTTATGATTCTCCAAACAAATATTTAGGTATGATAATTGATGGCATGGACCAGAAGAAAACACTTCTACCACATTTTTTTCGTACACCCAAAAATTTACAGGAAGAGAATTTCATTCAGTTTCACTTGGTTGGTTGTATGGATTTCAATGGAAAAATGTGTCCAAGGGTTTATTTCACAGCTACAAATATTCATAATGATGAAAATATGACCATCACCATAATTCATCATGTGCTCACTCACTCGTCTGGAAATCTTCCTCAAGTTCTCTACCTACAGTTGGACAACACTAGTCGTGAAAAAAAAAATTGTGTTTGGATATCTAAGCATGCTTTTTAAAATGGGAATCTTTCAAAAGGTGAAAGTTGGTTTACTTCTTTTTGGACACACTCATGTTCATATTGACCAAATGTTCAGTCATTTTTCAGTAACATTGAAGAGGAAAAATGTTGAAAGTATACCATCATTGATTGAATGTATTAAGAAAGCATACATTCCAGAGCCTGTTTTTCATATATTAGAAATTTTTTTTGGCATGATAAGATTTATTCAGGGATCGCATCGTAAAAAAAAGTGCATTAAGCAACTTAATGGCATTAGCTTCCAACATCAATTTTGTTTCAAAAAAAATGATGGGAAAACACTTATATGTGGAAAGCAGTATTCAACACATGGATTTATTTTCTTAGAAAGAAATCTAAGGTATTTGATAAATTTAAAGAGTTTAAGGCTCTAGTAGAAAATCAGACAGAGAAGAAAATAAAGGTATTGAGAATAGATAATGGTGGAGAATTCCGTGGAAATGAATTCGAAGAATTTTGTAATAAGTGTGGTATAGCAAGACAGAAGACTACTCCATACACACCTCATCAGAATGGAGTTGTAGAAAGGATGAATAGGACACTGATGGAAAAAGAAAGGAGCATGCTTAGTGGTGCCAAGTTAGAACAAGAATTATGGGCAGAGGCAGTGGGTACAACATGTTACCTAGTCAATCAATCACCCTCATCAGCATTGGATGATAAAAATCCACATGAGGTATGGAATGGTAAGACACCCTCTCTTGAACATCTCAGAGTGTTTGGTTGTAATCTGTATGTACATGTTCCAAAGGAAAATAGGAGTAAGTTGGATAATAAAGTTGAAAAGTGTTAGGATATTTAGACACTTAGGAGCTAGTTAAGATCTACTTGGTCTATTATGTCATTAGGTAAAAGTGTGTTTTCTAGTATGTTTATTTAGTATGCATTTGTAGTTAGGAAATCCAACGGTCACAATATGTTCCCGACATAGAGTGATCTGACGGTTCATACTCTCCTCAATCTTAATGGCCATTAATCTGTGGCTTAACACCTGATTGGTCCATGATATCTATTTAAAGATCATGGAGGGTCTTTTTCCTATGATCAATTGTGATAAACTCTCTTGTAAAATCTCTCTGTAATCTTTTTCTTTGCATTAATAAATTTCTCCAAGTGGTCGTGTTGGCTAGGGTCATGGATGTTTCCCCATAGGGGTTTTACCATGTGAAAACATCGGTGTGTTGATCTTTGATCTATTTATGTGAGTGGTTATTGAAGGTGTTCTTCCTCTGTTGGAATACATGTTTTTTCGAACATAGTATCAAAGCTTGTTTGAAGACCCTCTCCTGTTGTAGATCGAGATTGTGAAGACAAGTTGTCTCATCTCCATTTTTTGTCATTTCCATACATTTACGGGTTGAGAGGACTGTACCATTGCATCTAGAGCACTCATTTCATTCAATAAAACTTTTTGTTTCACTCTAAAAGGTTTCTATTTTCCCAAGATATGACCATTACAGTCAGATCCGGAAGTATAAAATTTGAATACACATTTTTTAAATTTTTTGCAGAGAAGTATTTTGGTTTTATTTCGGTTTTGTATTTTTTATTTCTGGGTTTCTACTCTTTAAGATCTCCATATGCTCTTTGCCCTGCACTCTGTCTGATCTCGACAAATCAGAAACAGATAGGAAAAGGTGCATCTTCCGAGTAAACTAACTGAGATCTAACCCTTGTTGTCATTGAAAAGCGAAATTCTTTTCTTGTGTGAAAAGATTTTTTTTAGCACGCTCTCCAAGGCCATATTCAACAACAACAACAACAACACCCTCAATACTCCTTATGAACATTACAATATGTTTTGCTAGACCATTTGCTTAAAAATTTCTTTATTAAATAAGAGGTTTTGAGTTCAAGTCTCTCTTTTGTTACTTTTTTTGAAAAAGTTCATGCTAAAATTGTAAAGTGTATTTCACTTCAAGTATAAAAGTGAATCACTATAAGTAGCTTTAATATTTTATTTTAGAGTTTTTTATTTTGCATGCAGCTTTTCTTTGTAAAAGTGGGCCCCACTTATCTTTATAAAAGTGGGTCACTTCATAAAGCAACTTACACTACCACGTTGTCCTTTGGTTACCGTTTATGCCTTTTTTAAAAAGGGCATAACTCTCACATCCAAAGTTCATTTTCAGTGCCGTTTTTTTTAAAAACTGCATAACTTTTCGAGCTCTTTCCATTCATATCATCAGTTTCAATTTTTAAATTAGTATTATCTACATATTTAATATGGATTCTACAAGTAATCTCTTACTTACCAACAACAACTACTTTCAATGAAAATCCCATATGGAGGATTTATTAAGAAGTAAAGGCTTGTACCGAATTACCTTGGGAAAGGAAACAACACCCACTGATACTGATAAGATAATCAAATGGGATAGTAGGAATGATGAATCACATGGATTAATCGGAATGTCCATCTCTCCTGATTTAAGGTTCCACCTTCAATCAATTAATAAACCCAAAGAAGCTTGGGAAAAGATTGAATATGTGTTTGGTAAACACAATATTATTTGAGCACAATAGTTAGAAAATCAAGTACTAACTTTGAGTCCAAGTGATTTTTCTTGCATTGAAGACTATCTATCTAAGTTTAAAACACTCAGAACTTTATGTGAAGAATGTAAGATAAAGATAGACGAAGATCGTTGCATCTATATTATTCTTTCTAAGCTAGGTAGTGAATATTATGTGTTTGTATCTACCTTTTATGCCATACAAGAGGTTGTAGGGGCAACTTATCAAAAACCCAGTCTTGAGAACTTTTCTGATTTTTTTATTAGAGAACAAGATAAGCTAGTACAACTTGGAGTGATCAGCACTGCAGGTACCTCCAACAAATCCATATTTGTCCATCAAAAAGATAAACCCAAGAATCTCAGGGGTGCCAAACCCACTTAGAAAACTTTTTCTCATAATGTAGACAAATGAGCAAAATATAAAAATAAGAATACTAACAGACATTGCAACTTTTGTGATAAAAATGGTCATGATGAGTCCCAATGTTTCAAGAAGATGACAACTTTAAAAGCAGTGATGAAGAAGCACAACATCAATATTGATTCTACCTCTTCTTCTTCTTCTCATGGACATGCACTTTCTGCTTCTGGTTTCTCATTCAATACACCTTCTACTTCTACTTTTGATAAGTGGCTTATTGATTCTGGAGCATCTTATCATATGGGCTAAGGATAGAGACATATTTTCTACTCTAAATAAATTCAACACCAAGAAAATATTTGTTGGTGAAGATAGATCTCTTAGTGTTGAAGGATCTGGAACAATACAAGTAGAAAATGACCATTTCAATGATGTATTATGTGTTCTAAGTCTTTCTTGTAACTTTCTATCAATATATCAAATCACTCATTCAGTTGAAGGTAAAACCATAGAGTTTTCACCTCACCAAGTTGTAATCGAAGATCTAAAAGATTGTAATCATGTTCTTGCAACTGGAATTGTTGATGATATTACCAGGTTGTACAAGTTTGACAACTTTGGTTCATCAGTTTTTATTGCTCATAGCGATGACTTGAAAAAACTTTGGCATGAACGGTTTGGTCATCTAAACTATCACTCATTGCAGCAACTATGTAATCAATAGATGGTGACTGGTCTTCCTCTTGATTCATGCAGAGATGGTGTTTGTGCCGGTTATGTTCTCGAAAAACATCATCGGGACAGTTTTGAAAAATGTGCCTCTTGGCACACCTTGTGTCCTTTGCAGCTTTTTCATAGTGATTTGTGTGGTCCACTTTCTTCTCCTTCTTTTTCTAGGTGCAAGTATTTCTTAACTTTCATTGATGACTTTTCCAGACATACTTGGGTTTACTTATTACAACTTAAGAGCGAATTTCTTGGCCTACAAGGCCCTTGTAGAAAAACAATCTGGACATCAAATTCAAAGGTTAAGAACAGATAATGGAGGCGAATATGTGAACAATAATTTTACAAATTATTGCACTACACAGGGAATCCAAATGCAACACACTGTTCCATATACACCACAACAAAATGGTGTTGCTGAGAGAAAGAACCACACATTAAAAGAAATGGCTAATTATATGATCCAATCTAAGGGATTAAGTTTAAAGTATTGGGTAGAAGCAATCAACTGTGCAAATTACATAGTCAATCACACTCCCACAAAGGCTCTTAAAAATATAACACCGAAAGAAGCTTGGACTAAAATTAAACCAGATGTAAGTCACTTCCGTGTATTTGGCAGTATAGCATGGGCTCACATTCCTGATGAGAAAAGGAAAGCATTGCAGCCTAAAAGTGAGAAGTGTATATTTGTTGGCTATTCTGAAGATGTCAAAGGTTACAGACTTCTTCAATCACATTGTAATGAAATTATTATTAGAAGAGATGTTAAATTTGCTGAAAATCTCTTGGCTTGTTCGACTAATTCGACATTTGTGCCCTCTTTGGCCTGCGAACCTAATTCGGCAGTTGTGCCTTCTTCGGCCTGCGAGCCATCTTCGACGTTTGTGCCTTATTATGATCAGGTTTCTTCTTTAGATGATGATAGTGAGGATGAAAATCCACCTTTGCTTTCTCACCCTCCTCCAGATGATTCCTTTGAACATGAACCAACACCAGCTCCATCGCTTCTGAGATGGGTCCGTTCAACACGAGAAGCTCCACCTGTGTTGTCGAACAAAAAGTGTATCTTTATGGGTTATAAAGATGGTGTGAAAGGTTATAATATTTGGAACCCAGAAACTAAGAAGATTGTTTATAGTCAAGATGTTTTTAGAGAGGCAAAATATACATCCAAATAGGAATTCCTACCAATGCAAGAAGAACTTGAGAAAATAGATCTTGAGTTGGATGATGCAAAATATGAATCATCTGAAGAAAATGAAGTAGAAGAAGAACCTCATACCCCAGTATTGAGGAGATCAGTGAGGGAAAGTATGAAACCATAAAGGTATAGTCCACCTGATTTTCGTTCTAATTTTGCTTTATCTATTACTAATGATGATCCCAGAACTGTCAGGGAAGAAGTGAATTCAGAGGATAATAAACTATGGAAGAAGGCCATGGTTGAAGAAATGGATTCCTTGGATAAGAATGAGGCATGGGATATAGTTGAGTTGCCAGCTGGAAGAAAATCTATTGGTAGAAAATGGTTGTTTAAGAAGAAGCTTAATGCATAAGGAAAGGTGGAGAAATAAAAAACTCAGTTAGTAGCAAAAGACTATTCCCAGGTAGAGGGAATTGAATTTGGTGAGATTTTTTCTCATGTTGCCAAGTTAACGTTAATTAGATTTATTTTATCTATTGTTGTTTCTTTTGATCTTGAAGTGAAACAGATGGATGTCCAGACAACATTCCTACATGGGGATCTGGAAGAATAAATCTACATGAAGTAACCAGAAGGATTTGTGGTCAAGGGAAAGAAATAGTTGGTCTGTAAGCTAAAGAAGTCAATATATGGTCTGAAGCAATCACCTAGGATGTGGTACCAAAATTTTGACAGATACATCATTGGATTGGGATTTGTGAGAAGCAGGGTTGATCACTATGTATATTCTAAGCAGTTTGGTAAACACTTCATTTATGTAGTGTTGTATGTTGATGACATGATGTTGGTAGGAAATAACATGGATGTTATCAAGGAGGTGAAATCACAACTATCCTCCAAATTTGACATGAAGGATCTCGGTGTTGCTAACTTCATTCTGGGAATGAAGATTAAAAGAGATCATGCAAACAAGAAACTATGGTTGAATCAGAGAAAATATGTTGAGACGATATTACAGAGGTTTAATATGCATGGAAGTAAACCAATCAAGGTTCCTATTCCTATAGGTGTAAATTTATCTGTATATTAGTGTTCCAAGACACATGAAGAAGAAGAGGACATGTCCCATGTTCTGTATGCCATTGCAGTTGGCAGTTTGATGTATGCAATGGTTTGTACTAGATCGAACATTGCACATGCAGTGGAAGTTTTGAGAAGGTATATGCCAAAACCAGAGAAGGAGCATTGGACAACATTAAAGAGGGTCTTCAGGTATCTTCATGGCATTGTCAATTATGGATTGTGTTACCAAGGAAGACCAGGATTGGACAGAGTGGTGGACATACATGGTTTTTTTGATGCATACTAGGCTAGAGATCTGGATCGCAGAATATATACAAGTGGGTCTGTGTTTAACCTATTTGAAGGATAAATCAGTTGGATGAGCAAAAGACAGGATGTAGTGGCACTCTCAACTACAGAAGATGAATACATGGCAGCCACTCATGCAAGAAAGGAAGCAATATGGTTACATAGATTGTGTTCAAGTATTGGGTTGGTACAAAAAACAATGAGATTAGATTGTGACAATTAGAGTGCAATCTTCCTGGAAAAGAACCCCACTTATCATTCAAAGACAAAGCATATTGATGTTCAGTATCACTTTGTGAGAGACATGGTTGAATAAAAGAAGGTGTTGTTGGAAAAGGTTGACACTTTGAAGAATGTTGTAGATTCATTGACAAAGTCTGCAAGCACAGAAAAGTTCTCTTGGTGTAAAGTAACAATGGGCATTGCTACCCTAGATTGTTGAATATATAATCTTGTGGACCCCTGGATGAAAAAAAAACAATAAGTGGGATAATGTTGGGTATGTGTTATATTCTTTGCATGTGTGTGTGTGGGCACATCAGATTCAACAACTGCGTCAAATTTGACAAATTAATCTCGAATTAAGGGATTAGGGTTTTGGTAGCTACAAAATACCTAAAAACATTGTATATATTATATGGTAAATGGTGAAATTAATACAATGAAGAGTTGAAAGGTTTTCTCCTAGTTAAGGGTTTTCGGTATAAATATTTGTGTACTATGTGTATGAGTCATTGATTAATTTATGTTTTGCTTAAGATTTTATATGCATTTCTTTACTTCACAGGTTTAAAACTTATAGAAAGGTTATAAAGATTGAGAAAGAAAATGATGATGTTATTGAAATTGAAGTGCATTGGTATGCAAAAAGTACACACCCATTCGATGGTGTGTACAAGCCAGAGATGGTGGTTGAGAAACATGTCAATCGAAAGAGAAAAAGAAAGGGTCAAAATACAACTTGTCGTCACACTGGCCTATTAAAATTAGATGACGTTGATGTACTTGTTTATGACTTCAATTTGAAAAAGAGGGGAACTCTTCGCTCCAAGACAACATAGATTATCAAAAGGTTGTTTCCACAAGAAATAAATGCAAGATGGGAGTTTGTTGAACCTAGTCGTGGATCTAAAAGACATTTAACATTTGAAAGGTTGGGCATGCATGTAGACTCAGATGGTGCATTCATCGACAATAGAGAAGAGTATGGATCGTCTACATCTTCATCCAATCATTCATCTGAAGACAATGTAGACTCTGATGGTATTTAAAAAACCATGAGTCAATCTGAATAAATGTATGAAACATTTTATGTATTTTTTATCCATATGATGTTTGTATGGTAACTAGAAATGAGCATTAAACTTACATATGATCTTACGTGAAGTTATAAATATTTTTTTATGTTTTATGAATTATATGTTTTGATTATGGATAATATAATAAAATTTATTATCTCATATGTTTTGAATATGGACAATATAACAATACTACTAAGAAATAATTTATGTTTCATTCAATGTAACTTGTATTTACTTTTTTTATTAAAAGCAAAAAAATTATTACAAAGTGACGTTGAATTTTTAAAGTATATTGTGATATTTTCATGGAATTATGTATTACCTTGTGCTTTGAGTGATAATAAGATTTTAAAAGTAAACATTTAAGGGTTGATTTTATGATTTTGTTTATAGTATGATGAGTTTTTTTACCACTTTATAAAAATGGGTTATTTTCATACCCCAATTTTAGAATGGGTGATACCAGTAGCAGTGCTTTTCAATTTGATGGTTGATTTTGAGGTTTTGGTTTTAATGGTACCAAGTGCTAAAAATACGATTTCAAATTATCTAAAATTTTAATGTTTAAAAAAAAAAAAATCAAAAACATCTTTTTTTAGGTGTTGATTTTAAGGTTTTTCTGAGCTACTGTCTGAGTTTTGAAGTCCATGTTTGAAAAATGTTGTAATTTTGACCCCGTTTAAAAAAATGGTGCTACCGGTAGCACCACTTTTTGATTTGGGGGTTGATTTTGATGTTTTTTATGCAAAAATATGGGTTGTTTGGGCCAGAGTTCTTGTTTTGAGGTCATAGTTCTCATTAAGACGGTAACTTTGTTGTTAGTGAAGATCAACTTGGTATAATGTATTTTTAGGTTAATGTGTGTTTATTTAGTATGCATTTTTAATTCAATGGTCACAATATGTTCCTGACATATAATGATCTAACGGCTCATATTCTCCTCGATCTTAACAACTACATTTGTCCATGGCTTAATACCCAATTGGTCCATGATTTCTATTTAAATATCATGGAGGGTCATTTGTTGATGATCAATTTTGAGAAATTCTCTTGTAATGTTTTTTATTTTTCATTAATAAATTTCCTGAAGTGGCCACGTTGGCTGGGGTCATGGATATTTCCCCACAGAGGTTTTACCACGTAAAATAATCGGTGTGTTGTTCACAAATTATATTATTGAATCGAAGTTATCCTAACTTTAGTATATGTTAGAATTTCATGAAGTTGTCATTAAGGGGGGATAGGATCTAATGCATCCTTCCTTCTCCTGTTGTATCTCGTTTGTAAATCCTTCAATCATACCCCAAGTTGTTCTTAAGGGGTAATGTTAGGATATTTGGACACTTAGGAGTTAGTTAATATCAACTTGGTATGATGTGTCATTAGGTTAAAGTTTGTTTCTTATTGTGTTTCTTTAATATGAATTAGTATGCATTTGTAATCTATCGGTCATGATATGTTCCTAACCTAGAGTAATCCGATAGGTCATATTCTCCTCGATATTAATAGTTACATTGATCTATGGATTAACACCCGATTGGTTCATGATTTCTATTTAAAGAGTATGGAGAGTCATTTGTTGATGATTGATTGTGAGAATCTCTCTTGTAATATTTTTGTTTTGGATTAATAAATTGCCTCAAGTGCCCATGTTGGTTAGGGTCGTGGATGTTTCCCCACAAGGGTTTTACCACATAAAAACATTGTTTTGTTTTTTTTATCTTTGATCTGGTTGTGTGAGTGATTACTAAAGGTGTTATTCCTCTATTGGAATACTTGTGTTGTAGAACACTTGCATTTGAAGAAAAGAGAGCATAGCACCTCACCCTCTAGTTGGATTTTATCCTGTATTCAAGGTTTCCCAGATTATATCTTGTGTTTATTTGTGGATGGTGTGTGAGTATTTATTGATGTTTTCCATTTTTCACATTTCATCTATTATGATATATTTTAAACAAAAAACCAGTAATTAAAGAATCTGAGATCTAATGGAAATTAATCTTCACAGTAAAAAATTTATTATTTTATTAGATTTGTTGTAACAAACTATCTAGTGGAATATCCACACAAATTTTCATATCAATCCATGCTTAAAGTGTGGCATGCATGGGTTACAAAGTGGTGCAACATATAACAACATAATCATTTTATTGTGCACAAGTTTGATACCCAACTCCCATGCTACCATTTTAATCTCATACTAGGTCATTTGAATCCATAAACAATTTCATGCAAGAAAATACCATCCATCAAACCAATAATCAATAGCAATAAAGATTCTTTTTTTTGCACAAAGGAATGCACTTAAGTACACATGCATACTATAAGCAACATTTATTCTAATTATATATGTGTATCCTAATCAAGCATGTATTCAAACATAGATTGAAACTAGGGTGTCAATATGTTTTAAAGGAGGTTGCAATCTATCTCAAATATCAATATGTAAGGTACCAGATCTATTATAATAGACGAAAACATAAATATTGCAGACAATAACAATGGAACAACACAATATATGAAACCACAACACAAAAATAATACCTTTATTGATAGGAAACAATTTTCACTTGCCTCTTCGAGGTGGAAACCTCCAGCAAAGCAGCACTCTATTACAATAATTCTCAAGATAAAAATTCTCATGACTCCTACTCTTATTTATACTAATGCTATCTTCTAAATATCATTTTAGAGGAAGATCCTTCTAGAAGTGGAAGCTTCTATTAGTTCTTCTTACATCGACTTATTCCAATTTATTAAATAGGCTTTATTAACTAATGTCGTCCTTTATTACATGGAAATATATTATTCTATCTACGTGAGGGGTTAGGGAGGTTAGGTCCCTAACATTCCCTCCCCCTTGAAAATTATTCTTCTCCTTAAGGCTTGAGATGAGGAAATTGTTGCAAAATGGTAGTTGGCTCCCAAGTAGCATCTTCAAGAATTGTATCTTTCCACTGCACTAACACTTCCTTGAAGGTGCATTGACGAAGATGACGCTCGCATTGGTACAAGATTGCTTGTGGTTGCAACCAAATTGAACCTTCTTCATCCAACTCAGGGAGACTGGTTTGAGTTTGGCACTTAATACCAATCACCTTCTTTAAGCATGATACATGAAAAACAGGATGGAGCTTAGAATGATTGGGAAAATCTAACTGGTAAGCCACCTTCCTCACTCTCTTGAGAATTTTATAATGACCATAAAATTTGGGAGCAAGCTTCCGACAATGGTCCATTTTGAGTGAATTTTTCTTATAGGGTTGCAGACGAAGAAACACTTGGTCCCCTTCGATAATTTTTCATTCAGAATGACCTTGATCATCTTGTTGCTTCATGCAATTCTTATCCATGGCCAAATTTGTTTTGAGGGTGCAGATAATGAACTCACGAATTGCAAGATTGTTGTCAACCTCCTGAACCTTCAAGACACCTCGCATGTAGGAGAGAACCGATGGTGGTTTTTTTCCATAGACTTCTTCAAAAGGAGTCATGCGAGTAGTTGTATGGTAATATGTGTTGTACCACCATTCAACGAGGGGTAACCAATGAGTCCATTGATTATGTTGTTCAGATGCAAAACACCTCAAATAGGTTTCCAAAAACTTGTCGACAACTTCAGTTTGGCCATCAGTCTGGGGATGATAAGAAATACTGAGATGCAATTGGGTGCCTTGAAGACATAACAATTCTTGCCAAAAATTGCTGGTAAAATTGGGATCTCGGTCAGAGACAATAGAATGAGGCATGCCATGAATCTTGAATATATTGTCCATGAAAATTTGAGCCACTGTGGATGTTGTGAATGGGTGTTGGAGAGCACATAAATGAGAATATTTGGAAAGACGATCAACTACCACCATGATGATTAATTTAGGTAAGCCAACAATGGAGTCCATAGAAATATCCTTCCAAATAGCTGACAGAATTGAGAGTGATTGGAGTGTTCTATGGGTTTTGATTGTTTCTCCCTTATTACATTGATAGACATCACATGCAACCACAAAGGTTGGAACGTCTTGTTTCATACCATCTCAGAAAAAAGAGTGTTTGACCCTTTCATATGTTTTGGTAAACCCTGAATGCCCCGTTGTGGGGGAAGCATGAATCTTTAAAAGCACCTGAGATTTAAGTTGTGACTGTTTACTGAGATACATACGAACTTTGTAGCGAAACTCATTATTGTGCCAAGAGTACCTTGGAGAAACTAGAGAATTGGCTTGCAACTGTAGGATAAGACCATAAATTTTGGGGTCTTGCAAACATTCCTAGTGAGCAGCTTGGAGCCAATCTAGTACAATGAAAGAGAGAGAAAAAAGGGATCCTTCGTCTTCATACTTCCGGGAAAGAGCGTCAGCAACCACATTTTATTTTCCCTTCTTGTAAATTATCTCATAATCATATCCAAATAGTTTGGTGACCCATTTTTGTTTCTCTTGGGAGGAAATTCATTGTTCCAGAAAATGCTTAAGGTTCTGATGATCAATTTTAATTTGGAAGCGTTGGCCCAATAGATAAGGACACCATAGATCCACAACATGCAAAATAGTCAACATTTCCTTTTCATAGATTGATTGGCCCAAATGGCACTCTGAAATTTGTTTGTTTGTGAAGGTCATCGGTCATCCTTCTTGAATGAGAACCGCACCAATTCCTTTCATGGATGCATCACATTCCATGACAAAAGTCATTTTAAAGTTGAGAAGAGCCAAGACAAGAGTTTTGCATGTAGCCTCTTTCAAAGCATGGAATTATTTATCAGCTGTAGGAGTCCAATGTAAAACATTCCTTTTAAGGAGAGCAATGAGAGGGGCTGCAATTTTTCCATAATTCTTAACAAATTTGTGATAATATCATGTTAAACCCAAAAAAACACACAAACTATTGAGAGTTTTGGGGTGAGGTCAATCCTTCATAGCTTCAATTTTCTTAAGATCCACCCTGACACCATCCTTTCCCACAATATGACCCAAATACTCCACTTCTAAGGCTCCAAAGGAACATTTAGATTGTTTGAGGAAAAGTTGGTGCTGAGAAAGGACATGGAGAACTTGATCCACATGGGAAAGATGGGTTTTCCATGTTTTATCATAGATGAGAATATCATCAAAGAAAACTAAGACAAAATTGTAACACCCTATTTCCCCTTGTTTGTAAATATAACTATATTGTCCAAGAGACTATGGAAAACTCAATATGTGTGAATTTTTTATTTGATGGACCTTTATATAAATGGTTGATGAATGTAAATTTGTTTATTTACTAGAAAATGGATAAGTGTTGCATGACTATTGAAATGGGGGTGTACTAAGAGAGACCATGAATTCTATGAAAGATATGGTGAAGGGGACCAGGAATGGTTGAGTTAACCTCCACCAAACCAATACCTTACTGGATTTAATTTCTCAGGACCAGAACAGTCCTCTGACCTAGGAATGAATTACAATTAGGTTGTTAGGTGGGAAGACCTCCTCAAGAGTTAATGAGGGGATGGGGCAGAGCACCCATATGTAAGTCTTTCAGACCTGACCACGGACTGGGAATTTGAGCCACACGTAATATTTCTTAGGAAGGAAATAAAGGAAGCTCTAGTGGGCAGAGGAAGACCTGCGAATAGTGCAGAGATGAGAGACAAAGCTCTTGGGTTCAAGAAAGAAATAAGAAATGAGTGTGTTCTAGTCGTAGAAAATGGCTAGCAAGATTATGATACATGCTGATAAACAAGGTTGTTGAGTGACTGAGGAAGTACTCAGGTGGTCCTCCTTGCTTGGTATAGTGAAAATCATTGCCAAGATCTTGTGGGAGGAGGAGAGTAACCTTCATCCCTACTGTCGATGAGCCAGAAGAAATGATTATATCTCAGAGCATCATGGTCTAGCTTGAGGATGGCTAGTGGTAAATCTATTATGAGTGACTGAGCCTATGGTTGGGTGGAAACAGACACCCCTTTCAACAGTCGCATCATGTCTTTTGGTTCTGATAAGTGTTTTCATGCTTTGTGATTTGAATTGGGAATAATGGATGCATGCATGTATTTATATAGCTATAATTGGTTTTTGTATTGGAATGGTTAAGTTATGTGTATGTGTTTATATTTTTGTGAAATTATGCTTCTGATTGATTGTCTATATTCCCCAACCTAGACTTCAAGGTTCCTTAGGACATAAACCTGTAGGATGGTCGAGATAGAAAGTATTGAATCAATCTGGCCCCGTCCGTCTAAAGAGACCATCTCCTTCAGACTCCTTGTTGTGCGATTAGGATATCATTCCCAAGTCCTTAATAGTTTCATGATGAAGCTTGGAAAGGATAGTGAGATTTAAGTCTCGGAAGGGAAGATCCTTTCGTTTGGAAGAAGAATGGATGAGATTTTATCGAAATAAACCATATGACCAACACCTAGGAACCTTAGGCTAAGCCTAAGGGAGCTAAGTCCTTCTGGCTTTGGAGCTCCATATGTTCAGGACTTCGAAGTATTTTCGACCCTCAGAGTGATAAATTGGTCGAAGGCGACAGAGAGTTACAATTACCCGTAAGGTTGACCAACATTGGGTGGTTTCCCTAGTGGTGAGGTGAACCTATCCTACCAACCAAATCAGGATCCAGAAACCCGAAGGACAAAGCCGCAAGGTAACCAGAACCATAGATCGAGGGACCCTTCGGGTTCTTTCCCAGCCGTCAATATATTGGGGATGTGTGGTGCTAGCCCCTTTAGTTAAGATATTGGGCACTTTGGGAGAAAAGAGGAGTTTGCATCGCGAAACTCTTGAACGTCGAACCCCCGAGGTAGCAAGAGCCATAGATATATAAATCTACGTGGTCAAATCTCAACTGTGAGAACTGAGGAATCTTAGAAGGTTGTTAGTCCAGGGTGACGTGGTGCTTTGACATCACCCAGGGTGACGTGGATCCCAGTTTGACATGTCACATGTCACCTGGAATTTGTGTGTATCGCATGCCCTATAGACCCATCGGAACGTAACATGGGTCACCCTGACCCCTCCTACGTGTCAGTTTCTAGTACGTGCATGCCTAGCCCACGTGGTTGGTGAAGTGACCGGAACTCCGAGAGTCGAGGACTTTAGGACTCTGGAGGATTTGGGATGTAGCATTATAGAGAGAACAAAAAGGTCTGAAGGTTAGAACCACGTGACAAGCTCACGAAACTTCGGAAGTTCGAGACTTCAGGAGGTATCATACGTAGATATCAAGGAGACATTCAACGCCAAAGTGCAGAACACTGAATTCCCCGCTAGCCTATGTGGCAGACAAGGGTTAAGTCAATCGTCAAATTGGTTTATGGATGGACCTTCCCTACGGGAGGTAGGAACCAATAGATTATACTAACGAGATGAAGCCAAGTGGGCATCATGTGGCCCTCAACCAATGAATGCCCGAAGAACTTCAGGAAGCCGTAAGATATAAACTAAGGGTCGGTTTAGAATCTGATAGAATTCGTTAGAAAGCTACGTGAAAGTAGAAGAGAATGAATCATCTCGGAGAAATTATTTGAGATGAGCTAGTTAAGGAAAAACAAATTTAGGATGCCCAACCCCTTAAAAGATTATTAAGGAGTCGAGTGTGTTACAAAAACAATGGAGAAAAGGAACGAAGACATGATTCATGAGACTTTCGAAAGAGGAGGGGGCATTACACAGGCCAAAGGGAATGACCAATAACTCATAGTAGCCCTTATGAGTTCGAAAGGCCCTCTTGGGAATGTCATCCTCTTTCATACGTATGTGGTGGTAACTATAACTAAGGTAAAGTTTAGTAAAGTAGTGAGCACCACTCAATTCATCTAATAGATCATCAATGATAGGAATGGGAAACTTGTCTTTGATGGTGAGTTTGTTGAGAGCACAAAATTTGGGACACATTCGCCACGTGCCTTAGTTTTTGAGGACCATGACCACATGAGAAAAATAAGATTTGGTACTATGAAGGATGACACCCGCATCGAGAAATTCTTGAACATTTTTATAAATTTCATTCTTCTGGGCAAAGAGATGACGATACGGGTGGACATTGGGAGGAATACTACATGAAACTAAAGGAATGGAACGATCAGAACATTGTGGGAAGGGGGAAGGCCATGGGGAGTGGAAAAAATAGGGTGGTGTTTGGAAAGTATAGATTGGAGGTTCGGATGCACAAATGGTGTCTCAACTACTTGAATGGAATTGAGTTGGGAAATAATGTCAGAATGACCTTTTTTGAGGATATTTTTCATTCGATGGGAACTAATGATCTCAGGGGAGACTATTGTGATTCCTTGGAACTTATACTATTATTCGTTCTGTTGAAACTGCATGGTCAATTCCTTAAAATCCATTAGGATGGGACCGAGAGTGTGTAACCATTATGCACCTAACACAATGTCACAACCACCCATGTCTATATCGAACATATGAGATTTGATATTGTACTGGTCAATTTGGAGACACACATTTTCACAATTCCCCCTAAATTTCATGGAACCACCATCGAAAATCATGATTTGAAAATTGTTGACTACATGGATATAGCAATGGGTTTCTTGAGTAATGTTTCGATGAATGAAATTATGAGTTCTACCACTATCAATTAGTATGATGACCTTCTAGTTTTTAATGTAGCCAATTAGCTTGAGGGTTTGGGGAGAAGAGAAGCTAGTGAGTGCATTCAAGGAAATGACCGGTTCAACTTCTGGTGGATCACATGGAGGAGTGATAGGATTTGGATCAGGTAGCTCGGCTGCATGAGAAGCCTTGATCTCATATTCGACAATATCCTCAGAGATGGCCATGAAAAACTTCTATTCCTTACACTTGTGCCCCTGAAAATATTTTTCACCACAATTATAGAAAAGACCTTTGAGTTGTCATTCATCCATTTATGCCCAGGTTAATTTTTGGATATTGAAAGGGGTGGGATGAGACGCAGGAGTGGAAGGGATAGGGTGCAAAGGGAAAGAAGGTTTACAGTGTTGAGAAAAAACAACATGTTGGGCTTCCTTGGCACGTTGAGTAGCTTCCAACCAAGTCTAGGGGTGAGTCATGAGGACTTCGGATCATCCTTCAGGCCACTGATAAAGAATTCTCGAAAAAAATTATCAGACATGCCCTCTGTTATGAAAGATAATTTCTCAAATGTTGCTATAAACTCTTCCACTGTACCTGATTATTTTAATTTGTTCAGACATCCTAGGGAGTGTGTATCAGTGTCAAAGTGGTCATAAATTTATCCATAAACTAGGTCCAAGCCACATACCCTTGACGTGATTTGTGATGCCATTTCCACCATTTCCAACATTCAGGGTCCAAATAGAGGACATCATAATGAATTTTTTCCAAGTCATCAATGATTCCATGCAAGGAGATGTTCCATTTGAGTAATTGAACCAGTGGGATCTGAGGTATCAAATTTGTTCACCTACACTTGTGGAAGACGCAAATCATGATGAAAAGGGTTGGATTGAAATTTTTGGGAATTGGAGGAAGCAATACCTTTGAGGTTAGAAGGTTGATCATATGAGGAATGGATTCAAGAAATGGGCATTGTTTTCCAAGACCTTGGTAGCAAATGAGTCAATTTGAGACTCAAGGTGGGATTCAAGCTGGCTGAAAAGGTGGGAATTTATGTCCTTATTTATTTCCTCTTTCAAGTGGTCCATTTTGGACTCAATGTGGGTAGCTACTCAGTTTTCAAGGTCTTGGTTCTTAGTGTTGGCCATGGTGAGGGGAAAATACAACAAGAGGTGGGAAAGAAAGATGGGCGAAAAGGGTGGGTGGGTCCATGGAAAAACAAGGATAAGAAACGATAGGTATCACTATGATCATGATGAAAAGAGGAGTCCAATGGGATAGGTCCCAAGTAGGAGTGCCAAAAAGGGGGTCTAGACCACAAAAAAGGCTAAAAATTGATAAGTATCACTACAATCAGGTTGAAAAGATGAGTCCAATGGGATAGGTCTCAAATAAGGGTGTGGGAAGGCCCCAACCCTTTTTTTTTTTTACTCTTGTGGAGTTATACTCTGATCTAAAGAATATTGCAGTGTTGAAAGGCCCAAATTCTTAACAGGAAAAAATGTGTAGTAATTTCACTACCAAGATGCAGGAGGTAAATTTGCACAACAATAGATCTTGTATGTTTTATTTTTGTTTCTGTCCTAAGGGTTAGGGTATTGACGATTTCTACAGACAAGGGTTTGCCCTGTTTTATAGCTTTATAATATACATGTGGGGTCTAACAATAGTACTTGGCCCAATATCTCAGGGAACCAACTAAGGAGGATAGACCATGCCCTTAGTCGTACTACCCGACTACCTAGGTACTAGAGAGTATCTTCCTGGGTGTTGTTCTCGGTGGCACTATAGAAATCAGGCAGCTGATTTGTTTTTCTATGGAGGGATTCAGGATATCTAGGTCAATCTGTATACAAGTGTTGTCTAACGTGCTACCACTCGAAGGGGTACCAATAGGGGTTACAAGGGTGGCCAACAATGTGTGCTTAAGTACCACTTGTAGTTCCTATGTGTATGCTTCCTTGACCATGAATTTATGCATTGAATGATAGATCTCTATAGCTTTAAGACGCAAGAATACGTCTCTACCTTGAAAAACAAATAACCCACAAATTTCTACCATGGAAAGTGCTCTGATACCACTTGTGAGGTACCAAATCCATTATAATAGTCGGAAATAGAAATATTGCAAAGAATAACAGCGGAACAACACAATAAATGAAACCACAGCACCAAAATAATACCTTTATTGATAGGAAACAATGTTCACTTACCTCTTTGAGGGAAACCTCCAACAGAACAAAGATCTATTACAATAATTCATAAGACAAAACTTCTCATGACTCCTACTCTTATTTATACTAATTAAATCTTCTGAAAATCATTCTAGAGGAATATCCTTCTAGAAGCAGAAGCTTCTATTAGGTCTTCTTACATTGACTTGTTCCAATTTATTAAATAGGCCTTACTAACTAATGTCGACCTATATTAGATGGAAATATATTATTCTATCTACGTGAGGGGTTCGGGAGGTTAGGTCCCTAACATAAGATTTCAAAGTATAATATTGTGCATGTATTCAATTCAAGATAACAACAAAACTATAATTCCATTATTGTCTTGATCCCAATTCTACCATCAAGGGAGAGAATTCCACCACAATATGCATAATACAATGGAAACTCAATTGGATGCTAACAAATATGCCAACACACCTTTAATTTGATAAGAATCAAAACCACCATATCAAATCTACACCAGGTCACAATTCTACATATGTTACGCACTACTAGAAGAGAAGGGACATGAGGGTTTCATGCTCAAAGCCACATAAGAGTTGGAAGGTGAAATGAGGAGTACGCCTTCATTATTTCAAAATAACTCACAATAGTGCCAATGTAATGATAGGATTTGACCCAAAAGCACATGCATATGCATATTCAAAGGAGAGATATGGTCAAGCTATAAACATATCAATTATTCCAGTATACCATGGTTTTCCATAAGATATTTCAAGTTATACACAGGTCATGAGCTAAGCTAGTTAAGGCCATCAAATTATTCAAACAATAAACTTTTGGGAATATATATATATATATATATATATATATATATATATATATATACACACACACTAAACAATACCCATGTATCATAGATGGCACAAAAGGTCAAGTGTAACATGCTTTTTGCATAATGAGAGGGAGACTCATAAAATAGTTTTTTTTAATATATTTGATAAGTAAAACCATTGGTAAAGTGGGGTGAATTGAAGAGAAAATGGTATGCACAGAGAGCATTAACCACAACCACGAATCCACTAATCTACCATG
Source organism: Picea engelmannii (assembly GCA_009831015.1). Taxonomy (NCBI): domain Eukaryota; kingdom Viridiplantae; phylum Streptophyta; class Pinopsida; order Pinales; family Pinaceae; genus Picea; species Picea engelmannii. The sequence goes on along the minus strand of ML811257.1, from coordinate 24,224 downwards.
AAATATTACAATGTGATGAGAACTTACCTTTTCCATTACACTTTGATTCTACACCTTGGGAACCAAATTATTGATAGTCTTATCTTCCATTAGCAATGTTATCACACAGTTTGTAGAAAGGATAAAAGGCTTGAGGTTTGAAGGTCAAACTAGTGTAACAGGAACCAATCCCACCCAATGTCACCACAATGGGATGGTTCTTTCTTTTTAGGGTGGTAAGGCCCAGGGGAGACGTCCCCTGTAACTTGGGATTTTGAGAAGGAAAAGGATTACATGATAATGTAGTTATTCCCCCCTCACAAGTCACCACCAAGCAGATAGTCCAGCCAAAGGGCCAATAATAAAGTAAAACCCCCAAAGAGATACACATGCTTGAGACAAAGCAACAATAAACTGATATATGCAAGCTTTGATCAATGGGTTAGTACTTTATGTAAATCAATGACTATCTGATGCATTCATAAACAATTTGATAATAAATATTGACGAATTCAATGTTTATAAATAACAATGAAAATCATGTCACTTCACCAATAAATGTTGGAACAATATGGCATTCAATGTAATAAATCAATACTTCATTCAATCTATGCCTTTAAATCACCATTCAATTGCTTATAAAGTAAAATGTTTGCTGCACCAATGATATTATGGCTAAAGATGATGACAACATATAGGGTTAGAAGGTTAGTTTAGGCTAGGGTTAGTGAAGTTAGGGTTTTGATTCAAGAGTTTGAGAGTAGTTTTGATTGGGTTCACTTCAACGCATGAGGTCTTAGGATCAGTGCCTTAGGGTTAAATGGAGTCAATAGTGAAGGACGCAAGAACTAAAGGAGACAAAAGTCAAAATGGATAAGGACTAGAGGGAGAGACTTTGAGGTGTTGCTAAGGCAAGGCCTCAAAGTCAAAACCCTAGGGGAGAGAGGTTCACTTTGGTGTAGGTGAACTAGGCCTCATTGCTCTCTCCTCCTTCCTTAACTCAAATGGAAAAACGACTAGCTAAAAGATAGCATAAACAAAGACAAGAGGGTTTGATGAAGAAGAGTGTTGCTACAGCAAGGCTCTTTCAACAAACCCTAGAAAAAATCGGCCCAATGTGTAGTAGACCTAGGCTTAAGGTGTCTCTTTATTCTTAGTACATCTAACAATAAATGAAGAGAAAAAGAGGGTGTAGTTACAACTAGGCTCTCTCTTCTCAATCACTGGCTGAAAATTTCTCTCAATGGGGACATGAGACAAGGACCTACTTGTGTGCTTGTCACCTAGGGTTTTTGTTCAGAAAAAATCATAAACGTATGCAAGAAATGAAACTACAACCATTCATTCAAGAATTTTTGCAGAAAAATACTTCCATATCACCAAGAAATATCAATGAAAACCCTAGTTGTAACACCTTCCTTCAAGAGAAATGCCAAAACATGCTAAAATAATCCTCTTTCAACAAGTGCGCATCACTAAATTAGCCAATAACCCAAGAGAGGGCACAAATTTCAGACCTCCTTATGGAGTGAGTAAGAGATGATGATAAAATGAGAGTAAAAACCCTCAATATATATTGTATCAATGACCTAATTTTACTTTTAGGTCATAAAAAGGTCGACAAGGCCAAAATACTAAAAATCATATTGTTTTACATTAAAATGTTAAATTAAAACCTTAATCAAGATGAAAAGAGACAACAAGCCCCTCCAAGGGAGACGATAGCCCCTTTTAGGGAAAATGGGGCATCCTGGAGAAAAATGTTAGCCCCCCTTAGGCTTCTCCAAGCTACTACACGTGCCAAATGCCCTATCCATCTGCCAAAATGTCCATGAAGCAAGGATGATGTCATGAACCTCATGGGTGATGTCCTAGGCCTTCTAAGGCCAACGTTCCACTGAAAGGGGCTCAACCCCCTTACGTCAAGTTGTGCCAGGGTACCTCTGGTGGAACGTCCTCCTCTTCTCTAGTGCAAAGCCCCTGATCCATCTCTATCCTATCTCTGCCCCCTGATGGGGTCTTAGCATCCACCTGGTGGGATCTTCAGCCCCATGGAGGTCCAAACTAATCATCTTCCCATGTGTACCAGTCCAAATGGTACCTATCCGTCGGGCATGGTCCTGCACATCAAAAGCTATGCCCTCCGTAGGCTCATCATTCACAGGGATCATAGAAATGTCAATCACATCTCATCATCAATATTATTAAACATGTGCATAAAATCTCTACTACATCAGTTAACAGCTCAAAGATGTTACACAAGCCTACAATACAAGTTTGGAGGAAAGGACAAGGCGTCTTATTGGGCTAGTGTCCAATGGAAAAGGAAAGTTCCCGGAAGAGACCTCATCCAAGCCATGTAAGTGGGTGATGTGGTCAGGGGATGTTCAAGCATCTGGGTGCCATGAGGGTCAAGGATGCAAGAAACGTTACCTATGGGTGCCTTTGTAGAAGGCGAGTTGTACCTATCCTAGATGCAATTTTTCCAAGCCCATTCTTGCCTTTTATTCTTTTATCTTTAATTGCTTTTCTTTTTGTTCAAGAGTTAATCAAGGGATGTTGCCCTGGCGTGGTGACCAGTGGTGACAACGTTACCCACAATTACTTTCACAGAGATTAGAAGGTTGGCTTGTGATGAGACCCCCTTTCCCTTGGCCATACAACCAAGAGTCACTACCCTGGCATGGTAGCCAGTTGGTGGCAATGTCATACTGCTAGGCACCCATGGAATAGGCTAGCTCGTGATGAGACCCCCTATCCCTTGGTTAGGTCTTGTCTTATTACTTTTCTCGGTCCCTCTTGTTTCTTGCTAAGAAACCTTTTATTGCTTTCTTGGGGATCCCTGGTTGAAGCATCTCGAGGTTTTATTATTAGGCTTTTATCTTTTACCAGCTTGATTTTACCTTCTAGGCCTTTAGCCCCTTCTTCCCACGAGATATGGTGCAATCCTAAAAATAGTTCAACCTAGTGCCCAGAAAAATGGAATGGGACAAGTGAGCGGGAAGCAAGATGGAAAAGTGGTGTTGTGAAGGGAGCGGACGATGGCTTTTCAGAAATCCCTCTAGTGGAAAACCAAAACCCATAGACATAGGCTTACTAGGGTATCCTGTCAATCCCCCCAAGCATGGTCAAGTGGGAAAGTGTAAGATCCAAGCAATCTTTAGAAATAAAAGGAATCAGATGCATACATTCAATGGATTTGATGATCAAAGTGACACATACCATGATACCTGTTATCGCTTAGTTTGTAGTCTAGGTCAAAAGGCTGAAAGGTAATGATCAAACTGGCGTAACAGGAGCCTCCCCACCCACTGTCACCTCGATGGGGGGCTCTTTCTATTCAGGGTGGCTAATCCCAAGGGAGACATCCCTAGTAATCTGGGGTATTGAAAGGAAAAGGATCAAGGGATTAAGACTCAAGAGGTTAAAATAGGTTTTCCTTTCACAGATTACTGCCAAGAAGATAGTCAAAATGAAAGTATTCCACAGAATAGGCACCTGTTTGCAAGACAAGGCAAATAAAACTAAAACGTGCAACAGTGGTTAGTACTTCATAAACTAATGACTATCTTTATTATATATATATATATATATATATATATATATATATGAGCACATATAACAGTAATTATTGATGAAGTCAATGATTGCAAAAATGACAATGGTTTATAATATTACTTCTCAATAACATTGGAAATGATATAGCAGTCAATGTATAAAATCAACCCTTGAATTATCACAACGCATTAAATATCATCCTTTGCTCACATACAAGGTTTGTTGTGTCACTATATTAGGGGTGACGTCAACCTAATCCTGGGGTTAGTTTGATAGGCAAAGAGGTGGACGTTTTGCAAATAAGCCAATGAAAATAATTGACACTTCAATGTCTATTGTTAGATGACCTTTCCACAACGTTTTATATCAAGCAAGAGCTAAAAGGAGGCATGACATCATCATCAGATTAGGGTTAGTAAGACGCTAGGGTTAGTTAGGGTTTCAAATTTGAGTGGTTTGAGAGTGTTGTTTTAACACAATTGACTCAACGTTGGAGTTCTAGACTAGTGCCTTAGGGTAAAATGGAGTCAAGGAGCAAGTGCTAGGTCTCGGGAGAATCTAAATTCAAGGACAAGAGAGTTAGGCTTGATGGTGCTGCAATGGCAGGTCCATGAAGTCAAAACCCTAAGGGAAGGAGGCTCATTCCAGTGTTGCTTAAGCAAGGCCTCATGCTCCTCCCTCTTTCCTTAAAAATCCTTAGCAAAAACGGCTAGCTTCAAAACATAAATCTAGGGATGAAAAGTGTTGCAAAGACAAGGCCTTTCAAACCCTAAAGGTTAAAACCCTAGGTGTAAACTCAATTAGGCCTAGGACGTCTTCCTTCTTCAATTTATGATTCAAAACTAACTCAAAAAAAGGGGAATTAGTGTAGCAACGACTAGGCTATATTCTCCTTAATCAATGGCTAAAACAAGTCTTCTATCATGGGGACATGAAGCAAGGATCTACTTGTGTGCTTGCTACCTAGGGTTTCAATGATTAAGCAAAATAATAAAAATGTAACCATGAATGTAAGAGATTTAACCTACAACGATTCAATTAAGAAGTTTTGCATGAGAAATACTTACAAATCAATGAAGAGCTTATCAAACCCTAGTTATAAACCTTCCAATGATAGAAAAACACCATGAAAATGCCAAGAATGATCCTCCACAAGTGTAGCGCCTCAACTCCAAGAGAAAATACCAAGACAAAAGACTAAAAATGATCCTCTCACAAGAGAGTGAGTTGTGTTATCTTTAAAATGAGGCTCAACGTCCTCTATTTATACCAATCCTATGACCTTTAATTACAAAACAGGTCATTAAAATAGCCGACAAGGCTGACTAACAATAATTACATTATTTGTCACATTAAATGCTAAAAATGTCAAAATATGAACTAAAAAGGAGACATCAGGCCCCTCTGAGGGAGACGTTGGCCCTTTTTGGGCAAGATCAACATCCAAAAGGCAAAACGTTAGCCCTTCTAGGGCTCTTGCAAGCTGCCACACGTGCCAAATGACCCCAACACACTGCCACATTCTCCAGAAAACGTCCAACCTGCCCTGGGTGGAATCTTGTCCATCAAAAGCCATCATCCCATCTGCAGTGGGTGATCCCCCCTAGGCCGATCTCTGCCAAAGTGTCCTGGTAAGGACGTCCTTTTTTCTTCTTCATGCAAGGGCTCATCACAACATTTTCCTTCCTCTGCCATCCCAACAACCATCTGATGGGCTCTTCAGCCCCATGGAGGTCTGAACTAATCATATCCCCATGTGTACCAGTCCACTGGTACCTGTCCACCGGGTATGGTCCTGCACATCAAAGACTATGCCCTCCATGTGCTCATCAGTCCTAGGGATCATAGCAATGTCAATCATATTTCATCATTAAATTTATCAAATACATGCATGAAATTCCTATCATATCATCTAAGAGCTCAAAGACATTACACAGATCTACTATACAAAGCTGAAGAAGACCAACAGAACAACCTATTGGGCTAATACCACAAGAGATGGAAAGTTTCCTAAGAATATCATTCAAGCCATGTTTTTATGAGGTGATGTGGTCTAGGGATGTCCAGTCACAGTAAGACCAAGGAAAGGTGTTGTCTGTGGGTGCCTTTGTAGGAGGCGAGTTGTACCCATCATGGATGCATTTTTTCCAAGCCCTTTATTGCCTTTATTTTTATTTTATTGCTTTTCTTTCTTTTTTACTTCAAGGTCTGACCAGAGGACAATGCCTTGGCATGGTGACCAGAGATGACAGTGTTACCCACTGGTATCTTCATAGAAATGATAAGGCTGGCTCGTGATGAGACCCCCTTTCCCTTGGCCATGCAACCAAAGGTCATTTCCCTGGCGTGGTGACCAGATAGTGGCAATGTCATACTACTGGATACCTATGAACATAATGGGTCGGTTCGTGATGAGACCTCCCATCCTCTTAGTTAGGTCTTGTTTTATTATTTTTCTTAGGGTCCCTTTAGTTTCTTATCGAGAGGCCTTTTATTGCCTTCTCGGGGATCCCCCGGGCAAAGCATCTCTAGGTTTCATTTCTTATGGATTTTAGCTCTTACCAGCTACTTTTACCCCCTGGGCCTTTAGCCCCTTCTTCCCACAAGACAAAGTGTAACCCTCAAAAGGTCATCCTAATGGTCGGACTAGGGGAATGGGATAGATGTGCGGGAGATAGGATGAAAAATGATAGAATGGTGGGAGCAGAACGATGGCTCTACAAATCCCCCTTGGTGTCTAACCAAGACCCATGAATACAAGCTTGCTAAGTCACCCCAACAATGGTCAAGTGGATTAGTGTAAGATTCAAGCAGTCATCAGAAATGAAAGGAACCTAATGCATATATAAGAAGGTTATAACGATCAAACATGACACATACCATGATACCTTGGACCAATTACCTCATGGAGCAAGAGTCCTCTCCGATGCAAGTCCAAGCCAATGGTGATGGAAGTTGTTGCTGCTGACAGGACAAATCTGGCGAAGAAGAAGAAGGATGGGCCCCCCAAAAGGGCCATGCTCAGGTCAATCCTGCTCTCGACACTTCATGTCTAGGACCTATGGGCCTCGAGACATGATCTCCTAGTTATCCCTAGATATCGGGGATAACAATACCTGGACTAATTACCTCATGGAGCAAGAACCATCTCTGACACAGAACGCAGGCAATGGTGATGGATGTTATTGTTGACAAGATAAAGGTTCTAGAATAAAGAAAAGGTGGGCCCTCTAGGGCCATGCTCAAGTCAATCCTACTCTCGGTACTCCATGTCTAGGACCTGTGGGCCTCGAGACATGGTCTCCTAGTTATCCCTAAAAGTGGCGGATAACAAGAAACCCACAATATCATGCATAAAATCAAGTCCAAATGCTTCAAAATTAGGTCTAATGGCCAAAATCATCCAACAATGGATGCAATGCAATCTCGGCTCACACCACAATTCTTCCACCAATGGAAATCTCATAAAAAAAAAAAATTTGCTTTGTTATCGCAGAGTTTGTAGCTAGGAAAAAGGTTATAAGATTGAAGGCCAAACTAGCGTAACAGTAACCTATCCCACCCAATGTCACCACAATGGGGAGGTTCTTTCTCTTTAAGGAGGTTAGGCCCAGGGGAGATGTCCCCGATGACTTGTGGTTTTGAGGAGGCAGAAGGGTAATGAGATAAGGAAAAACTTTCCCCCTCACAAGTCACCACCCAAATAGAAAGTCCTGGCTAAACAACCAATAATAAAGTAAATCCCCAATGAAGAACACCTACCTAGAACAAGACAACAACAAACAGATATATGCAAGCTATATTTCAATGGGTTAGTACTTCATAAGACTATCTGATAAATATATATATAAGCAATTAGCAATGAATGTTGACAAAGTCAATGTTTATCAATAGCAAATGAAAAGATATAACACTTCACCAATAAATATTGGAACGATGTGGCATTCAATGTAACCAATCAACACTTCATTTAATAAATGCTTTAAACCACCATTCAATTGTTCATAAAGTAAAACATTGCTGCATTAAAGATGAAATATCCAATGATGACATCAGTAACTTAGGGTTAGTAGGTTAGGGTTTGAAATTCAAAGAATTTAGAGAGTTGTTTGATCAACTTCACTTCAACGTTAGAGGAATTTTAGATCAGTGCCTTAGGGTTTAATGGAGTCATAAGTGAAGGACGCAAAGGTTGAAGGAGGAAATATTTCAAAGGACTAGAGGAAAAAATTTTGGGGTGCTGCTAAAGCAAGGCCTCAAAATCAGAACCCTAGGGGAGAGAGGCTCACTCTGGTGTTGTTAAATCAAGGCCTCATGCTCTCTCCTCCTTCCCGGAAGACGGTTAGCTCAATAATAAAAAATAACCAAAACAAGAGGGTTTGATGAGGTGAGGCGTCGTTAAAGCAATGCCTTTCAGCAAACCCTAGAAAGAGTATGGCCCTAGTGTAGTAGACCTAGGCCAGGGACGTCTCACTCTTCTTGGCTTTCAATTGGTATGGCTAGCAAAGAGGAAGAAGAAATGGGAGTGTAGCTATGGCTAGGCTCTTTCTTCCTTTTTCAATGGTTGAAAGTTTCTCTATCAGGGGACATGAGACAAGGACCTACTTGTGTGCTTGTCACCTAGAGTTTTTCATTCAACAAAATTCATAAACACATGCAAGAAATTAAACTACAACCATTCATTCAAGAAGTTTTGCAGAAAAATACTTACAATTCATCAATAAATAACCATGCAAACCCTAGTTGTAACACCTTCCGTCAAGAGAAACACCATAAATGCCAAAAATATCTTCCTTCAACAAGTGTGCATCACTTAATCTAGCCAAATAACCAAGAGAGGGCGCAAATTTCAGTCCTCCTTATGGAGTGAATGAGTCATCATGATAAAATGAGGATCAAAATCCTCAATATATACTGTATCAATGACCTGATTTACTTTTTAGGTATTAAAAAGGGCGACAAGGCCATAATATCAAAATTATATTGTTTTTACATTAAATGCTAGACTAAAACCCTAATCAAGCAAAAAAGGTAAGACGTCACCCCTTCCTAGGGTGACGTTAGCCCCTATGAGGGAAACTGTAGCCTCCTGAAGCAATATGTTATCCCTCATTGGGCTCCTCCAAGCTGCTACACGTGTTAACTACCCTGTCCATCTGCCAACATGCTCATGATGATGTCATAAGCCTCCTGGTGACGTCTTGAGCCATATAGAGCCAACGTCCCTCTGAAATTGGGTCAATCCCCCTAGGCCAAGCAGTGTCGGGGTGCCTCTGGTGGAACGTTCTCTTCTTCTCTGGTGCAAAGTCTCTGATTATCCTCTGCCTTGTCTCTACCCCCTGATGGGGTCTCAACATCCATTTGGTGGGCTCTTCAGCCCCATGGAGGTTCGAACTGATCATCTCCCCATGTGTACCAGTCCAAATGGTACCTTTCCATCGGGCATGGTCCTTGTTACAAGGGAAAAACTCTCTATGGCCAAGGGTAAACCACAAAAAATAGGTATGACTGCAGAAATCAACTCAATTCCAACATGTGCTATATAAACTAATGTGCAATACGAGGAATAATCCTACCTCGATCCAATCTTTTGATGACGTTCCACCGTTGAGCACTTTAACCCAAAGCTTTACACCTACAAAAGGTTCTCAAAAAACAAGCGATTCAAGTATATAGTGGCAATATATAAAATGAGTTAGCACATCAGATAGCACAATCCATTAATAAACATTACAAACATGCCCATGGATAATAATCATATATTTTCAAGATATATATAGGACAGGAAAGGAGTATTTCTATTAATAATTGATCAACAGAAGTATCAACATTACAGACTTCTGTGTCAACACGGTTCGAAACCAAGAAACCAAGTTCCTTCCAACTGGGTCTCCACCACTTCAATCCTCCACCAAAGGCAAGCTCATAGCAAAGAGATAATGAGATCCTCTTGACAATAAGGGAAAAGCTTGGGGGTTGAACACTGTATTCAAACTTGAGGGACAAAGGGATGAAGACTCAATATGAAGTAATTTTTCTAGAGTAACTTTTCTCTCAAAGTTGAATGCTTTCTCTCTCTTTTTCCATATCTCTAAATTGTGTTAGAATAAAACCTTGAGATGCAATCCTGAAAATAGTTCAATCCAATGTCCGAACAAAGGGAGTGGGACAAATGAGCGGGAAATAAGATGAAAAAGTGGTGCTATGATGGGAGTGAACGATGGCTTTTCAGAAGTCCCCCCATTGGCAAACCAAAACCTATGGACAAAGGCTTGCTAGGACACCCTGTCAATCCCCCCAGACATAGTCAAGTGGGAAAATGTAAGATCCAAGCAGTTGTTAGAAACAAAAGGAATCAGATGCATATATTTAAAAGTTTTAATGATCAAAAGTGACACATACCATGATACCTGGACCAATTACCTGATGGAGAAAGAACCCTTTCTGATACAGGACCAAGCCGATGGTGATGGATGTTACTGTTGCTGACAAGATAAGGATGATGGAAGAAGAAAAGGTGGACCCTCCAGGGCCATGCTTAGGTCAATCCTGCTCTCGGTACTCCATGTCTAGGACCTATGGGCCTTGAGACATGATCTCCTAGTTATCCCTAAAAAGTGGGGATAACAGGCTTAATACACACAGGAAAACTTGGCCTCCAAACTCTCAATTGAAAGTACAAGTGAAAAAAAACACATAGTTCCACCAAAATACCATAAACCTTATGTAATACAAGCTAGGTCTAGGCCAAAATCATATTTCAAACACCATGAATAGACTAGACCAAGATCTCATAAAGCATGAAGACAAAGGAGTGAAAATACTAACAACACATTAGGACATTAACCATTGAAACTTTGTGCCAATGCTCCACCATTTGATCTAGATCAAAGGTTGTCAACAAACTTAAGTTTCAATGCATGTATGGTATTCATGGTTGAGCACGTAAGGGATTGTATTTGGTGGCTAAGTGGTACCCTCCACGGTGTAAGGAAATAAACACCCACATTATGCCGACTAGAAAAGAGAGGACATATTTAAGCAAGGAAAAAATGAAAACACACAGTACATGGAGATTTTAACCTGTAAACTCAAATGGCAAAACCAACATTCGTTGAGCATCTTACTCCCTTGTTGTCTTATTCATTTATTGAATAAATAGTTACATGAATAACCTTGGTATACACCTAAAATATAATCATCATCACACTCTCTTGTTTTTCACAAGAACAACCCTCCAGCCAATTCGACTCGCATCTACATGAACAACAACATTCATCTAAAGATAAACTTAATACAATTACAACACACCTTATTTATAGGATTTACACCATGCAAAACCATAAGTCATGGAACCCAAAAATGGTTACAAATCCACACAGATTGTAGGTTGCAATCCCGCAAATCTTGAAATTTTGTTATAGTCAACTTCAGTTGGTTACCATTCGACCTTCAATCGGTCTTCATTCAATTTCCAATAGACCTCATGTTGGATGACCTTTTGACTTCCCATCGATAACTTCAATTTCGAATTCTCGATCGATCACTTCAACCTTTACTTCGTCATCGACTTGACTTGACTCATCAATTGACTTATCACCTATTCGATCCACCTTGACTAGACATTCAAATAATTATTCTTTCACTGTAAAGAATATAACAACCAAACATTTTCTCACTTGTTTTCTTCTTTGATGATACAAGAGAACTTGAACTTGTGTTAATTGACCTAAGGAAGAAATTCCCATTGCCTCTCTACACCAAGAGAACTTCACATCACTCATAGACTTGGTCAAAGAGTCTGCTATGTTTTCCAAAGTGTCTACCTTCTCCAACAACACTTTCTTTATTTCCACCATATCTCTCACGAAATGATATTATACATCAATATGCGTCATCCCAAAATGGTAAATTGGGTTCTTTTCCAGGAATATTACACTTTGACTGTTGCAATGTATGTTCATAACTCTTTGCTCAAAACCAATCCTTGAACACAGTTGATGCAGCCATGCTGTTTCTTTTCTTCCATGAGTGGTTTCCATGTATTCATCTTTTGTTATCGGCAAGGCTACAATCACATGTTGTTTACTCATCTAGTTGATTGTTCCATCAAACATATTGAACACATATCCATTTATAGACCTTCATCTATCCAGTTCTCCAACCCAGACAGCATTAACAAAGCCATATGCGTGTACTTCCCTATATGTTTCAAGTTTCCCTTGGTAGCATATAGCATAAATTATTTTAACACACAAATACCTAAATGCTCTCTTGAGTTAAGAACAGTCCAATGTTATTCCCCAGGTGTCGACATGTATCTTCCCAATACTCCCACTACATGAGCAATATTTGGTCGAGTGCATACCATCGCATACATCAGACTACCAACAAAACTACCATAGGGAATACATTCCATGCCCTTTATTTATTCTTGTGTCTTTGGACACTATTCAAAAGTTAGCTTTACTCCCACGGGGATTGGCACCTTGACCGGTTTGCAATCCTACATGTTGAAACACTTCAAGATTGTTTCAATATACTTCCTTTGATTCAACCAAATATTTCTAACTACCTGATCTCTCTTGATCTCCATTCTCAAAATGAACTTCACTACACCAAAATCCTTAATGTCAAATTTGAGGATAGTTGCTTCTTCACCTCCTTTGTTGCATCCATGTTGTTTTCAACTAGTGACATGTCGTCAACATACAATGTTACATATATGAAACACTCACCTTCTTCCTTGGAATATATACAATGATCAACCTTGCTTCTCACAAATCCTGAACTGTGGATGTATGTTTCAAACTTTTGATACCATATATTTGGTGATTGTTTTATACCATAAAGGGATCTTTTCAATTTGCACACTAGATCTTTATTTCCCTTTACTACAAATCCTTCAGCCTATTTCATGTATATTTCTTCTTCCAAGTCCCCATGTAGGTACATTTTATTCACATCCATTTGTTCTATTTCAATGTCAAATGTCATATCTAGAGACATTAGTACTCTAGTGGAAGTTAATTTTGCAACAGGGGAAAAAATCTCACCGAAGTCGACTCCCTCGACTTGGGAATATCCTTTTGTTACCAATCAAACTTTGAATTTCTCGAATTGACCTGTTGCATTTAAATTTTTCTTGAACACCCATTTTCTACCTGTTAGTCCCTAAAGTTGCACTCGACTGGTAAGGGCAAGTTAGGGCATCATTGATTTTATTGCAAAGTATTTTTGAGGGTTTCATGATTTGGTTTTGGTATAATGGTTGAAAATTGGGTCAAGCTTATAGAATGGCATGAAAATCAAGATTAAAACATTGCATATCCCATTGGCTGAATAATAGGTAGATACATAAATGCAGTAAACCAATTCAAGAAAAAAAGAAAGTGAAATATTCAATTTGTCAATTTCACAAAGTTTAGTTTCAATACATTATAAAGAAACAGGGGTATCATCTTGAAATCATTACTTGAAAATTATCTCTACAACAAAATATTCACTGTATAAATTAACATTCAAGAACCAAAAGCATTGCAATTTTGAATAATAAATTCAAGCATGAAAAAATGAAATAACAGAGTAGAAAAGAGAAGGTCTAACCATCCATATGCCTTTGCTATTAAGTGTCAATTGAACATACATGCCTTTACAATAATCTCCACAAAAAGTCTGTATAGATCTCCAAATTTTTGACCCTCATAAGGTATGTCTTCTGTCTATTTAAAACAACTATGAAACTACCGGATCCTATTATCGAGGACAACTTTAAATGACTAGAATCAAAGAGTATCCAGATCCTAAATTATGTCACTCAAAAATGAGCTACTATTTCCAAAATAGTCCATGGCTCAACAACTTGATATAACAAACATTGCCAGCAATACATTTGACTCTACAAAATAGGGATTTCGTTTGACTCTGTAAATCAGATCGAAGTCTTAGCATTTCCTTGATCAAAATGAGTAATTATTTTCCATATCTCCTGGAGAACCTTTAAACAAAATTGTAACCAATCTTCATGTTACCTTTAAGATAAAATCGCAATAGTGGCTTTGGCATTTTTCGGCTTGAGCTTTGTGGTTAACACAACATTGTGCTAGTAAAGTCTGAAATTGATTTCCCTGAGTTCCTTAAGCAACGCCCTTTTCTCCTTCTTCTTCTTTTTAAGACTTTGAATTCTTTCTTGCCAGCGAGCATTCCACTATTCTATCTCCATCTTTTCCTTCTTTAACTGCTTTATGCTTTTATGAAATTCTTTAATATTTTCCTTATCAGTTCTTATCTCGACCGTGAATCCTGAACAATCTTCAGAGGGTGCAGTTTCATTCAAATTTAAAGTAACACTGGGATCTTTGGCTTTAACCTGGTATTTTGAAATCAATTCTGAGCTATGTTCTTCTTCAGAACTTGATGAATCCATAGCTCCAGGTGCATCTGGTAAGTAATCTGAATCTTCCAAGCAATCCTATTTTTCTTCAGGGAATTCACTGATGCCTTTAGCCATCTCCTTAGCCTTAGATAATCTAGTTGAATCTCTCGTTATAGGGCCTGTAGGTGGTGTAAGTTTTCCCTTTCCTTTGCTGACAGATTTCTTGGGAAAAGGAGTCTTTTTTGCTCTTTTCCTGGTGCTTGCTTCAACATCCTCAGAATCATCATCTTTGATTATGGTGTTTTCTTCTTTAATGGCCGGATTGAACATTTCTTTTGAGTTCATCCTATACTTATTATTATCCCTGGTTGAATTTCTCTGAGGTTTTTGTGATACACACGAACCTTTTTTCTTTTTTCCTTTGACTGCAACATTCTTTTTGCTGGTGGATGGCATTTCAGACTTGACTGCAGTTTGAGCAATGAGATCATTATCTGACTCTGTCTCTTATTTGACATCTTCCTCAAGAAGCATTTTATTTTTGGGCTCCCATCTAGGTCTCTTACTCCTCTTCTTAGTTACCTTGATATCAGAAGATTCATCTTTTACAGGGTTTTCATCAGCAATATCTTGACTCTGTTTAACAGTTTTCCTCCCTCTGCCCTTTTTCGACTTATTGGATTGAGTAACAGGTTTTAAGGATTCTGTGAGCCAATTCCATGGCTTCTATAGTTCATTCAGGGCAGAAATGACTAGGGTTTTAATCAGGACTTGATGGAACCCTTTAGCATTAGTGGAGATTGACTGTACTTTCTTGGACATTTTTGTCAAACCTTTAAGCAGAAAATAAGGAAGATTTAAAGGGTAATCACCGTTTAGATGCATCAATATTCTGACATGGTATATGTAGACCAATGAAAACCTTCCTTCGCAGGTGATGTACCTGTGAATCACCACCAGAGTTGTGTGCCATTCGATTCGAACCCAGTTACAAGGTATTCCCCTTCTCCAATATGGATTCTGCTTATCTGGAAGGAGAAATTGATTTACAAATTCAATAACTACGTGCTCCTTCTTCCACCATCTTTCCCCTCCAACCACAAGCCTGCAAGCTTTAGCTATAGTCTACTATGTGACTAGCATCAACATCTTGCCAATTTCGACCTCATGACCATCGAAATTCTGAGCGAATTCCATGGAAACCTGCATAACCTTAAAACGTGGTGAGAAATTCAAACCATCCGGCGTCCTTGAACCTTTGGGCCATTTGAGGATAGGCCTCAAGAAGTTTGGCTCCTTCTGGTTCTATTCTGGAAACCTGTCTGCTCCTCTTTGGCGCCATTAAACCTGATTTTGCAACTGTCGTCTTCAGATTCCAAATTCACTACCTGCAATTGTTAGTGTATCCTGTTGCTTTGAATGGATATTTGCATTTCTCCCTGCAAGCCTAAATTAAACCAACTTCGAACAGGTAACATATAATGATCATCAAGCAACAGGTGATTTTGAAATGAACCCTGCGCACGTGCATAGCAATTATATTCTGAAACTGTTGGATTTGGACATGATTTCTAAGCTTTTTTGGGAGCACACGAACTCTCAATTCATGAATCGTGTCATCATAACTAAATTGGGATAACAGGCGCAAGTTATGGCATGATTATTTGGCACTACTGGAATAGGCTTATTCCTGTAGTGCGTTTGACAACTTGAAATTTTGACATTCAAATGGCATAAAAGGAGACACTTCAATTTTAAACAATGTTTTTAAAAATCAAACTTGAATAAACTATTCAAAAACTGAAATGAAAACCATAAGACACTAAAAACAAAGAACAAAATCAACTGGAAACAGAAATTGAAGTATAGGTAAGAAGGGTTTAGAATAAAGTTTTCTCACTAAACCAAGACAAAATTAGAGACTAACATTGGCTCCTTCTGGGCGATGATGCTCTCCCCGTGAGGCATAAAGAATAAGAAAACCAATGTGCCTTTTCCTCTATGCATCCATGCAATGCAACCTGCAAACTTTGTCTCTGCAAACATTCACATTCCTCTGTGTTGTGCCTAGTCCATTGGGTTATGGTGTCAGCCAATGTCATTCAAATCTAGCCCAAACTTCTACAACTCCTCTCCTCATTTGAAACCAAGCTTCCCCTGCCAATAGTGCCTTATATGCATTGGGCATGGAGTCTTTATTTCAAAACTGAAACCAAATTTTCTGCTGCAAACCAACAGACTGAAAGAATCTCATACTTGATGGTGAGCTTATTCTTCTATCTATTCCTACTTCTAACCAATAAAAATTGGCTCATCATGTGACTTCATGCTTCCAATGAAGCCATAATAACATCAAGTCATTTACCAAAGCTCTTTCAACGCAAATAGAAATCAGAGAAGAATTCTGTATGTGTAATAGAATTTTAATTTGTAACACATACCTACAACCCTCATCTGATTTAATTCCAAAAATAGCAAGGCTGAAATCTTCTGAGAAACATAAATCCACATAAATGGCTACCAGATCATATAAAGAAGTAGATTGATAATTGAAAATGGTTACCTCTGCTTGTTGCTTGATACTTCCATATACTAGTTCTGACTATACATGAACAATGGGCATAATGTTCTCATAAACCTGTTGATCAAATCTAACATTGCCATATGTTGCCTCATATATATGTTCTTGATGAGCAACCTCTTAATTTTCCTCCTTAATAACATGTAACAACATATCATAGGAATCCACTTGAAGGAGTTGAGGAAAAACCTCTTCTTCAACTATTTTTTCATTCAGATCTAAGACAATAGGTGCATTAGAAACAAAATCTAATGCATTCACAACTATCCAATCATATTTCCTATTATCAATTAGATTTGGAAAAACTTCCTCAACAACATGATTTTCATTCTTGCAATCATAAGAAACATTTTCTTTATGATGAATATGCTTATCAAATTCATCACAACAATTTTCAAAAAGACTTTTAGTTGAAAAGTATTCTTTACAAAATATATTGAAAGCATTATGAAAACTTGCCAATAAGTTAATACTTGAAGCTGGAAGAGATCTGCACCAGTCAAGGGCTGCTCCCTTCAATGAGTATCTGAAAAGCTTGATCTTGACATCCTCATGCACAATCTATCATTCATGAATAAACTCATGAAAATCTAGCAGATGCTTAGTCGGAACCTCCCAATCCCTGCCTTTAAATGTAGGAAGGGTACCTTCCCATTCATGTCTACTAGGAATTGGGTTTGGAAAACCAATGACATCTGAAAAATCATAAAAAGCAAACCTTTGAGCCAAAATGGCTTCCATGCTTGGATCCAGTGGAGTCGCCTATTAATCTTTAGACAGTGGAGTCACCATGGTGAAATATATGTAGTCATGTATCTTTCCCCTTCCCGTTCACCATCAAGAAGCGGATCTGATCGTTGTCGTTCTCCCAGGGATAAATACTTCGTGTCTCCGTCCCCGGTGACGGCACCAAAAATGTTAGTCCCTAAAGTTGCACTCGACTGGTAAGGGCAAGCTAGGGCATCATTGATTTTATTGCAAAGTATTTTTTGGTTTTATGATTTGGTTTTCGTATATTGGTTGAAAACTGGGTCAAGCTTACAGCATGGCATGAAAATCAAGATTAAAACATTGCATATCCCATTGGTTGAATAATAGGTAGATACATAGATGGATTAAACCAATTCAAGACAAAAAGAAAGTGAAATATTCAATTTGTCAATTTCACAAAGTTTAGTTTCAATATATTATAAAGAAACAGGGGTATTAACTTGAAATCATTACTTGAAAATTATCTCTACAGCAAAATCTTCATTGTATAAATTAACATTCAAGAACCAAAAGCATTGCAATTTTGAATAATAAATTCAAGCATGAAAAAATGAAATAATAGAGTAGAAAAGAGAAGGTCTAACCATCCATATGCCTTTGCTATTAAGTGTCAATTGAACATACATGCCTTTACAATAATCTCCACAAAAAGTCTCTATAGATCTCCAAATTTTCGACCCTCATAAGGTCTGTCTTCTGTCTATTTAAAATAGCTATGAAACTACCAGATCCTATTATCTAGGACAACTTTAAATGACTAGAATCAAAGAGTATCCAAATCCTAAATTATGTCACTCAAAAATGAGCTACTATTTCCAAAATAGTCCATAGCTTAACAACTTGATATAAAAAAAATTGCTAGCAATACATTTGAATCTACAAAATAGGGATTTTATTTGACTTTGTAAAGAAGATTGAAGTCTTAGCATTTCCTTGATCAAAACGAGTAATTATTTTCCATATCTCCTAGAGCACATTTAAACAAAATTGTAACCAATCTTCATGTTACCTTTAAGATAACATCGCAGCAGTGGCTTTGGCATTTTTCTGCTTGAACTTTGTGGTTAACACAACATTATGCCAGTAAAGTCTGAAATTGATTTCCCTGAGTTCCTTAAGAAACTCCCTTTGCTCCTTCTTCTTCTTTTTAAGACTTTCAATTATTTCATGCTGGCGAGCATTCCACTGTTCTATCTGCATCTTTTCCTTCTTTAACTGCTTTATGGTTTTCTAAAATTCTTTAATCTTTTCCTTATCAGTTCTTATCTCAACCCTGAATCCTGAACAATCTTCAGAGGGTGTAGTTTCATTCAGATTTAAAGTAACATTGGGTTCTTTGGATTTAACCTGGTATTTTGAAATCAATTCAGAGCTATGTTCTTCTTCAGAACTTGATGAATCCATAGCTCCAGGTACATCTGGTAAGTAATCTGAATCTTCCAAGCAATCCTATTTTTCTTCAGGGAATTCACTGATGCTTTTAGCCATATCTTTAGCCTTAGCTAATCTAGTTGAAGCTCTCGTTACAGGGCATGTAGGTGGTGTAAGTTTTCCCTTTCCTTTGCTGACAGATTTCTTGGGAAAAGGAGTCTTTTTTGCTCTTTTCCTGGTGCTTGTTTCAACATCCTCAGAATCATCATCTATGATTATGGTGTTTTCTTCTTTAATGGCTAGATTGAACATTTATTTTGAGTTCAGCCTATACTTATTAGTATCCCTGGTTGAATTTCTTCGAGGTTTTTGTGATACACACGCACCTTTTTTCCTTTTTCCTTTGACTGCAACGTTCTTTTTGCTGGTGGATGGCATTTTAGACTTGACTGCAGTTTGAGCAATGAGATCATTATCTGACTCTATCTCTTCTTTGACATCTTCCTTAGGAAGCATTTCATTTTTGGGCTCCCATCAAGGTCTCTTACTCCTGCTCTTCTTAGTTACCTTGATATCAGAAGATTCATCTTTTACAGGGTTTTCATCAGCAATATCTCAACTCTGTTTAACAATTTTCCTCCCTCTGCCCTTTTTCGGCTTATTGGATTGAGTAATAGGTTTTAAGGATTCTGTGAGCCAATTCCATGGCTTCTATAGTTCATTCAGGGTAGACATGACTAGGGTTTTAATCAAGACTTGATGGAACAAACTGCCTTTAGCATTAGTGGAGATTGACTGTACTTTCTTGGACATTTTTGTCAAACCTTTAAGCAGAAAATAAGGAAGATTTAAAGGGTAATCACCATTTAGATGCATCAGTATTCTGACATGGTAGATGTAGACCAATGAAAACCTTCCTTCGCAGGTGATGTACCTGTGAATCACCACTAGAGCTGTGTGCCATTCAGGTCGAACCCAATTACGAGGTATTCGCCTTCTCCAATCTAGATTTTGCTTATCTGGAAGGAGAAATTGATTTACAAATTCAGTAACCATGTGCTCCTTCTTCCACCATCTTTCCCCTCCAACCACAAGCCTGCAAGCTTTAGCTATAGTCTGCTTTGTGACTAGCATCAACATCTTGCCAATTTCGACCTTGTGACCATCGAAATTCTAAGTGAATTCCATGGAAACCCGCATAACCCTGAAACGTGGTGAGAAATTCAAAGAATACGGCATCCTTGAACCTTTGGGCCATCTGAGGATAGGCCTCAAGAAGTTTGGCTCCTTTTGGTTCTATTTTGGCAACCTGTCCACTCCTCTTTGGCACCATTAAACCCGATTATGCAACTGTCGTCTTCGGATTCCAAATTCACTACCTGCAATTGTCAGTGTATCCTACTGCTTTGAATGGATATTTACATTTCTCCCTGCAAGCCTGAATTAAACCAACTTTGAACAGGTAACATATAATGATCATCAAGCAACAGGTGATTTTGAAATGAACCCTGCATGCATGCATAGCAATTATATTCTGAAACTGTTGGATTTGGAAATGATTGCTAAGATTTTGTGGGAGCACACGAACTCTCAATTCATGAATTGTGTCATCATAACTAAATCGGGATAACAGGCGCAAGTTATGGCATGATTATTTGGCGCTACGGGAATAGGCTTATTCCCATAGCACATTTGACAACTTGAAATTTTGAAATTCAAACGGCATAAAAGGAGACACTTCAATTTTAAACAATGTTTTTCAAAATCAAACTTGAATAAACTATTCAAAAACTGAAATGCAAACCATAAGACACTAAAAACAAAGAACGAAATCAACTAGAAAAGGAAATTGAAGTGTAGGTAAGAAGGGTTTAGAATAAGGTTTTCTCACTAAACCAAGACAAAATTAGAGACTAACACTACCAATGGGTTTCCTTACGTGAGGTAGCTCTACTAAATACCATGCTTCATTCTTGTGCAAGGATTCCATTTCTTTGACCATGGTGTTCTTCCCGATTTTACCCTCTATTGAGTCGATTGCTTCCCTGACCAACTTGGGCTCCTTGTCAATGGCAGATAACATAAATGTGGAACAAAAATTGGTGGACTATACATTTCATCTTATTTTCTTAATCATTAAAACCTCCTTACAACTATAGTCAGTTATTCCACCTCTTCATCTGATTCAATTGACTCATATGAATCATGACCATCATTCCTTAGTTCAAACACTAGCTTCTCTGGTTCTTCCTCTATTTCACCCTCTTCGGACTTGGAAATTCCTCTGAATTCCCTAAATACCACATCCCAACTATACATTTTCTTTCTTAACGGAGGATCCCATATCTTATATCCTTTTACTCCATCCTTGTATCCAATGAAAATACACTTGACTTCCTTATGATCCAACTTGATCCTCTTTTCCTTCGGAGCATGCACAAATGCATCACAACCAAATACTTTGAGATGTGTAAGTGAAGGATTCTTATCAAAACATACCTCATGTGGATTTGAGTCAAATGGCATTGATGAAGGAGACCTATTTACCAAAAATTTTGCAATGTCGATTTCCTCTACCTAGAATTCTTGTGCAAGCCCAACACCACTGAGCATGCTCCTTGCCTTATCCATCAATGTTATGTTCACTCTTTCAGCAACTCCATTTTGTTCTAGGGTACATGGTGTTGTATTTTGGCATGCTATGCCACACTTCTTGTAGAACTTCTCAAATTCCTTTTCATATAATTCTCCTCCATTTCCAATTCTTAGCACCTTGATCTTCTTAAATGTCTAGTTTTCCACAAGAGATTTAAACTCTTTGAATTTATTGAAAATCTATGATTTCTTCTTCGAGAAATATATTCATGTGTTCCTGGAAAAATCATCTATGAAAGAAACATAGTACAGGGATCCACCAAGTGAAGGGATCTATACAGGCCCAAACGTGTCACCATGTATCAATTCCATAATCCCTTTTGTCCTTATTTCCCCAAATGGGAATCTAACCTGATTTTGTTTTTCATATATGCAATGTTTACAAAAAATTTACATTCAAGAAAACCTTCAAATATACCTCTGTTTTGCATAGCTTGATGTCCTTTTTAGCCAATACGTCCCATTCTCTAGTGCCATAGCATGGTCAGGTCAACTTGACGAAAAATAATTGAGCCGGTTTGGGTCAACCGAGTCGAGTCTCAGTCTATTTGAATTTAGAAACAATGTTTCATCCAATCATGTTGACGCTCCCTAACAACTTGTATAGGGTTCCAATCTGAACTCTTTTCATTAAGACCATTTCCTCCCTAAACATTTTTCATGTATCCTTTTGAAATAGAGTGTGCATTCTTGCATGACTCATTTCGCTGAAAGATATCGGATTTAATGCCAAACCAGAAATATGTAGCACACCTAGATGGGTCCTACTCCTCCCATCTTACAGTATCAATCGAACTCTTCCTCATCTGCAAATTTTTACTGTTGGGTCATCCTCCAAGAACACATCTCCCCCTTCATATATCTCATATTTATAGAATCATTCTCTATGAGGTGTCATACGGAAGGATGCACCTGATTTGATCAACCAAACATCATGATCTAACTGTGTACTAGTAGATGGCAGATACATATCACCTCTTTTATCCGAAGTAGTCTTTCTCTCAATTGTCTGCTTCTCGTTGGTTCTAGGTCTGATATTAATTATATTTGAGTTACAGTGTATCTTGTAATTCACAAATGTAAGGCATTTCTAGCATCTCCTCATCAACTAAACCAAAGATTTAGATCTACCCTTCAACTTAGACTTTCTATCGGATAATTTTCCTTTATCTATGTTGACCATTCAACATCTCACCATCAAGTCTTATTTGGTCGATCCTTCCATGTTCGTATGTCTCATTTCTTCTGACAATAGAGATGTAACCATGTCTTCAAGTGTAAATTTGGTCGAATCACTCCCTATATCCATGACTAAGCTATCCCAGGAGTCTGGCAAAGAACACAATAGACTTATACATTTCTCCTCCTCTATGATTTTAATATCCACAAACAATAACTTAATTATTGCAGTATCGAATGCAT
This sequence comes from Picea engelmannii, assembly GCA_009831015.1. Lineage (NCBI taxonomy): Eukaryota > Viridiplantae > Streptophyta > Pinopsida > Pinales > Pinaceae > Picea > Picea engelmannii. The sequence continues at coordinate 1,512 of ML811257.1, read as the reverse complement.
TCAGGTTCTCTATTACTGACATCCCATCACTCATCCTTAGAATATATAGTTTCTTCTGAAGGAACCTCTTGTTTACAAGGGATTTCGACTGGTACAAGATTCCCAAATTGTCCCACAATTTCTTTATCAAGTCTTCACCTGAGACATTTAGTAGTACCAAATATACAAGACAGAGTCAAATCAAAATCATTTCCCTTATCTAAAGTTTATCTCATTCTACCCTCGACATACCCATTGGAATGGTTCTTAGGCTTACGGTTTGTTGGGTAGGTGTTATATTCTTTGCATGTATGTGGGTGGATGCATCATATTTGACAACTGTGTTTGGCGATCCCTCCCTAGTAGTTCTCTTTCTGTCATGTGTGTTGGGATCTTTCCTAGGGGGTGTTGGGGGGGTGTAGGATTTCCCCCTACAGTTACGCAAAGAATTCGGATCCAAGCGCTATGTCCCGAAGCCGACAGGGTTTGGGGCAATGCCCCCCAATTTTTTTTTTGGTGGTTTTTGCTATTTTAGCATTTTTCGCTATTTTTAGTGGTTTTCTATATTAATCCCAGATTAAGGGATTAATGTTTTAGTAGTTGCGGAATACCTAAAATTTTGTATATATTGTATTTCTAATGGTGAAACTAATACAATGAAGAGTTGAGAAGTGCAGCACCAAGGAAGGTTGGTTTTCTCTCGGTTAATGGTTTCTAGCATAAATCTCTATGTACTATGTGTATGAGCCATTGATTAATTTCTCTGTTCTTAGAATCTGTATGCATTTATTTACTTCATAGGTTTAAAACTTACATGTTTTCCCACTATTCTCGATCTACAAGGAGATCTTCAATTTTAAGTTTCCAAAGCAAAAAATTCTAGCCATCGAATTTTTCAATCTCGATTCTCGAACTACTTGACATTCTTTCAAGCATAGATTTTGTTAATGTTTTATGCCATTATTATAGTTCTTTGCATTTCATAAGATAAGAGCATAATAAGAACAATATCACTGATAAATACACATCCACAAGAGACACAACATTTATCCTAGGAAACCCTCTAGAGGAAGAAAACCCAGCAAAAACTTCCTTATCATAAATGGTTTATACAATGTTCAAGAGATAAATCAAACCAATACAGAAATTCCTCCCCAAGATATGCACCACCCTTCTTCTCCTCTCTCTAACTTGAAATTGCAACTTGCCTCATAAGAGAATGAGCAAGTGAAGTGTGTGTAAGAAGTGAGGCGCTAGCCTCTTATTTATATCAATCTAGCACGTGTGAAGAGTCACCATCTGGCAGGGCCGACCTCTCAATATGGGTGGGTAAACCCACCTTTAATGAATTGATCCAGGTGGATATTGGTGGCAACCCACCTTTTCCAACTGGCTCAAAACAGCTTTATGGCAATTTTGGCAATTTACTATTTTTAGCAGGTTTTAACTTCCGGGGCCATTTTGAGGGCCTAAATGAAGGTTTTTCGAGATCGAGGTTCTCAATGATAGCTGAAGGCATGATTGAGCCCCCAA
>ML811256.1:112255-122962 GCA_009831015.1 Picea engelmannii | reverse complement strand
AATATATAAATTAAAGTATTAATTTACACATTACTACACAATGTAACCTATTAACTAATACATTAATAATGTAATGTATTAATTAGTTAATACATTAATAGATTAATAAGGATTAATACACATTAAAAGTAATACATTAATAAATTAATAATAAATTGACTTAATGTATTTAGTTTAATACATTATTAAAGTATATACATTATTACATTATTTAGTTTAATACATTATTGATTAATAATGTATCTTAATCCCTTTCACTTTGAGCGCTTTCTAAACTAAAGCCTAATAGAATTACTCTTAAGTAAGAGTAAAGTATTAAGACATTAATAATGTAATGTATTAATTAATTAATACATTGTTAAAGTATTAATACAATAATAAAGAAATACATAAATAATATGTTATTAAAGTAATAATAAATTGGTAAATACAATATTAATAATGTATTTAATAATATTGGAAATGGAAGTTAACCATTTCCAATCTCTGCTCATTGAACTTGCAGGTAGCAGAGAAGTTGTTATCCAAAAGATCATTGGTTGTATTCCACAACTAGTCACTCCATAACAAAACAAATTTTCGATGCATCCGACCTCCTTGCAGGAAGTGGAGAGGACACTGATGGGAATGAAGCTACACAAAGCCCCGGGGTCGGATGGTTTCAAAACAATTTTTTCCCATAATTGTTTGAAAATCATAGGGAACGACATTTGGGAAGTTGTCGAAAAATCAAAGTCCTCTAAGACCATTCTTAGAGCCTTCAATGCTACCTTCCTAGCCCTAATCCCGAAGAATGAAGAGGCGAACATGGCTGAGAAATTCAGACCTATAGCCTTATGCAATATTATCTACAATATAATTTATAAAGTTATTGCAAACGTGCTCAAGTTCCCTCTCAAAAATATTATCACCATGGAATAGGGAGGGTTTGTGAAAGGAAGACAAATTTTAGATCGGATCATAGCTGTCCATGAAATTGTTCATTCTATGCAAAAGTCCAAGAAAGATAGTATGTTAATTAAATTGGACATGTCAAAGGCTTACGATAGTATTAATTGGGAATTCCTCCAAAAGAGGTTGGAAGCATTTGGCTTCACAGAGGATTGGATCCACTGGATATATGGGATAATTTCAACAACCTTCTTTTCAATCCTCGTAAATGGCTCCCCCTAAAAGACCTTCAATTCCTCGAGAGGTATCAAACAGGGGGGTCCTTTGTCTCCCTACCTCTATATTATCCTTGTGGGAGGCTTGGGGAGACTAATCCAAAAGGTCATGGCTGAAAATAAATTTCAAGGGGCTAAAATTTAGGATGAGGTGGATCTGGTCTCCCATCTCTAGTTCGTGGACGACAACCTCCTCATGGGATCGCCCACGGTGAAGGACGGAAAAACAATCAAGAGCATCTTGGAATTTTACAAAGACACCTCAGGTACGATTATAAACCTTGATAAATCTCAAATTTTCTTCTTTAATACACCTATCAATGTTTAAAGAAACATAGCTTTGATCCTTGGATTCAAAAAATCCAGCCTCCCTTCTAAATATTTGGGAGCCCCACTAATCGACAAAGCAATCAGGAATACCTCCTGCCAAGAGAAACTGGGAAAACTACAAGCCAAGAAAAACAATTGGACTCACCGTTTCCACACCCTCCCGGGGAGAATCCTCCTTATCAAGTCTGCCCTAAGCTCCATGCCCCTCTACCTTTTCTCGATTCTGGCTACACTTAAAGGAATTCTAAAAAAAATCAGAACCATCCAACGGTCCTTCCTATGGAGAGGGGCAACGAAGGAAAAAAAGTGGGCTCTGATAAACTGGGAGAAACTAGGCAAGCCCGAGTCCCATGGTGGGGTGGGCATCCGAGATCTTTTTGTGGCAGGTCAAGCCTTAGCAACCAAATTATGGTGGCGATGGATCAAACACCCAGAGGATTTATGGTCCAAGATATGGAATAACAAGTATGCCCTTGATGTGGAATTGCAAGACCTCATCTGGATGGATGGATCACATGTTGGATCCCTAATGTGGAATAATGCTTGGAAAAACATAGCGTTGGTCCAAAAAGATAGTTTCTAGGAGATCCATGATGAAAGGTCGACCCTATTCTGGGACAATGCTTGGGAAAAACTGCCATATTTGGTTGGAAAAGATGGTGTAACCCTGGTAAGAGACACCTTCATGGAAAGAGGATAGGCTCAAGTCTACCAATATTGGAAAGAATTGGAAAACCCAGAAACAAAATATGAAAGATCCTAGAGAGACTTGATAGATTGGCTAGTGCATTTGAGTACGAAAATAAAGAATAACATGGAAGAGGATTTGTCCCTCAGACAAATCAGAGTAAAAAATGGTATGGATATCATCTACTGGGGGAGTAAAGGAGAAAGTTCGTTCAAATTCAGGGATTCTTACCTGAGAGGTATTGACCTGATAGATGCAGAAAAGCACAACGAATGGCAATGCATATAGAAGCTAGGGATATGGCCCAAACTCTCAACCTTTTGTGGTTGGTTATAACGAGGAAAGTCTTGACCTAGGATAAGCTCGAAAGGAAGAAGACCTGAACCACCTTATGTGAAAATTTCGGGAAGCTAGAACCATTTGGGATAATGGAGAAACAATGTTCGGCTGATATTGGGGAAACAACATTGATACAACCAAAAACATAAAAGACTGGATGGTTGATCCTTTAAAATTTTTCCTTCTTTATAGATCTTGGGATATCTTCTCGATAATTGTAATGTGGAACATATGGAAGGAGAGGAACAAAATTTTCTTCAAGCATAAGTCCTTCACAACTCAACAAATTTCGGCTAGAATTCAAGAAAATGAGCAAGAATCCATAGCGTCAAGTACCTATTCAAATGAAGACAACACAAGTTGTCAGCTCAGGATGAAATCATCTTCACACAATGGAAACTTGGTAGGGAATACCAACAAGAAATGAAAGTCCAAGTTCATAGTAGGAATCACACTCACCAAGTTTGGAAGTTGTCATAGGAATGAGTTATCAAACTATACTTTGATGGAGCATCAAAAGATAATCCAGCGAATTCAGGGGCGGGAGGGATTTTGAGGGATTCGAAGGCTAAGATCCCAACCATGTTCGCCAAGAAAATGGGGTACAATTTTAATAATGGTGCAGAACTACAAGTACTCCTCATAGGTTTAGCCATGGCCAGAGAGCGGAAGTGCGGAGTCCTGGTACCAGAAGGTGGCTCTCTCCTAATAATATCGACTCTTCAACGATTGATCGATGGATCAAACTCATAAAATATCTCTTCAAATTGTATAATTTCACATGGTTGGGCTCTGATTATTGAATCAATCAAGAGCTTCCCAGTGATTATTCCAAACCAAGTGCGATGTAGTCCAAAATCAGTGGGGCATTACTTAGCCAACCTAGGCATTCAACAACCAAACCACCTTACAATGTGGAAGATTAGGGACCCCATTAACTTGCCTATTTGGAAGGAGGCCACAAAGATCAATCACATTGACACGAGGCTCCCAGATCATGTGCTTGAAGTTGGGGTCTGACCAACCACCTAGAGGCCTGACAAGACATTTGAGACAGTTGGAAGGCCGGAAGATAGGGTTGGTGGCTTGGCCATGCAACGATGGTTCTATGAAGGTATAGTCGATATGTGTGTCGACGACTCCCACCATAATGAATGAGTCAATGGTGGTTGATGCAAGAATGTGGCCAGGACAAGTGGGATCAATAGAGAATAAGGGGAATCCTCGTCAGCAAGATTACTCGTGCTTCACTTAAGAAAACGAGAGACAAGTACAAAACAAGAATCATCATGAGTTATGCAACATGGAGTTTAGTTATGGGATTCAACGTGATGGTACTATGAGGACAACTCTCCCTTGAATGAATCCTTGAGAAAAAAGAATCAAAAGAACTTTCCTGGACAGAGTCCAGATGCGACGTTATAACAAGAGCTATCACCAGGATTTTGGTTCAACTTTGTCAAAATTGAGTACAATAGACTAACTCAGATGAAAGAAGGAGCTTGAAGTTCAAGGCCTTGGGGTCTGGTTGTGGTGGTGGAGAATTGTAAAGGCCAGCCAGTGGCACTCTCCTCTTGGAAAAATAGAAGGGGACACTATAAGGGACGAGGGATTTGGACCGACTTTGCATCATTTCGTGGATCCTAACCAGAGAAGAAGAACGACAAGCAGAAAGTTGATAGTAAGGTGGTAGAGTCAGCTAGCAAGAAGCAGTAAGGATCTCTGTTAGGTGTCGATTATTCCTAGCGAGAGTCAAAATATGGCCTGAAATGACGTACGAGAGTCTAGCCATAAGGGGAAACAAAAGGAGACTTCCCTCCCCCAGGGTCCGGTCAATCGTACCAGGGCGGAAAGGGAGGCATGGATGGCTAGAATGAAATTTAAAAATCTATGCTCGGATGAGGAGAAGAAGATGGCGACAAAGATAGAGGAAGCGGTCAGGTGCCATCATCACTATACCTCCAACGTGGACATTGTCAGAGAATTTAAAACATGGGTTGAGGATCGAAAATTTACCAAAACCAGGGAAACGAAATACTTTAAGTTGGTTGAAACCTATTGGATCGTGAAGGTGATGGTAGCTCAGGTGGTGGAGAAAGTCAAGACAAATAATGAGAATACCCTCCAGGAAATTAATCTCTTGGAAGGTAAATTTGACCTCTTCTGTCATTTTCAGTTCGACATCAAATTTTGGGTTATAAATTCGACTCATAACCAAGACAACTCCCCGAGCACATCCAGGAATCCAAGCTCGCTAAGGTCATGCGAGTTCCTCATTCAGGTCAAGGATGAAGCATTGCCTCATGCATATATTGGGGAATTCAAGAAGGTGGAAGATCATCTTGACACTCGAGAGAAATTTGGAGCTTGAATCTTCGGGTTCCACTCTGTTGTCTTTTTTTTGTTGGTTTAGCTTTGGATGGGCTTAGCTAGTTCAGTAGTAGTCTGTTTGTCTTCAAGAGTTTAAACTAATCTCTTTTTGAGAAAATTATGTATATGGTTAGTCGGGTCTTTAAAATGTTTGGACGCACTCTCTATGATGGTAAGGGTTCTAGTTTTCATTTTGACAGACCCTCACCGAACTCCTATCTTGTCATCGGTTTGACTGCTATTTTTTGTTGATAGTCTATGAACTTGTTAATTTGTTTAGTGTGGAGTCTTGTTTCCTTTTTGACAAACCCCATTATCTTTCATATATTTATATATAAAAATATAAATATCTTTTTTAGTTAAAAAAATATATATTTATTAATATTATTAATATAATAAAACATTAATATTAAAATATTAATATATTAAAACATTAATACATTAATAAATACATTATTAAAATTATTAAAGTATTACATTGTTAAAATATTAATCCATAAATATTTTTCCATATCCAATTTTATGACCATCCCTTTTTCCTCGGTGGAATGAATGGCTTGCACTAACATGATATTATCAATCAATTTGTGGAGAAAGGGTTTTATTCTATTGGAATTGATTTCAGAGATAATCTTGTAGGAAAAATGGGAAATGGGCTAGAAACGGGCGAATGAGGAAAGGTTAGTCTCTTTGGGAATGAGTGCAAGAAAGGAGGAATTTGGTAGGGGTACCTAGGGTCCCTGCCAAGGGAATCCATGACGACCGCAGGGAAAGCAGGCAAAGTAGGGTTTCCTTAGAGTTCAACATGATGCTATTTTGTAAAATAAAAAAATATTAAACTTGATAATTCCTGGATCTCACTGAGTAGATAGTGAATAGACCCATCGAATCCGGAGCAGAGAATAGAGGCTTGGTCAGACAACTAATAAAGCACACGCGCAACAGTTGGCTGTCTCTCAAAAATTTGTGTCGTCTTCCTCACGTCGGTGGAGCACATTTATGTTCACTGCTGAATCCTTATCGCGCTGAGCTGGTTGTATGGGGGCGGTCAGTTGTTATCACTTCGAGGTCGTAAGTCAAGGTCTAAAGGAAGGAAACTAACACTACTTTTTTAGGCAGATGTTATACACGGTAATGAATCGTTGAATAGTGATTGATCGATTACGACAATGGAACAGCAAGTGGTTCAGTTGGGATTTTTTACTATGGACCTGTGAACTCCACCTGCCATTTTTCAAGACAAAACAGCTGCATTATGCAACTTCAACTATTTTCATGATCGATTCAGGTCGACTGGACACAAGTAATTCGCACAGTGGTGCCACTGATCCGATTCGGTCCAAGAGTTGCACATCATCCGCCCCGTGTAGTGTTGTCCATCTCCCCTACCATGAAACATGGAAGGAAGGAATCTGCCAACTTCCAGATTCATCTATTGAATACGAGCTTCTTTTTATCTTTATCTGTGTAAAATGGAGCTGTAGTACAGTAACGAAGAAGCAATATGCATGTTGCAGTATAGCATTTAAAATTTTATATATTTAGTTGGATCTAAAACATTTTCATATATAATGGTATATATCTTAACATATAAAATTTTAAATGCTCTATTGAAAAGTGTATATTTTACATTACAAAATTAAACTAAACATGTAGAAGAGATTCTTCCAAACAATAAAACTAAAAAAAAAGTTGAAAGAGTTCGAGAGAAAAAATCTGATAAAAATGAAGAGAAAATGAAAAATGAGAAAAGAAACTAATAAAAGGTGAAAAGAATAAATGAGATTAAATTCTAAATTGAAGGCTGAAGGCTAGACAACTTGGAAGAGAGTTAGATTAAAGGAAAAAGAAAAGTTGAAAGAGTAAGGAGAGAAAAAGTCGTGGGAACTACCAATATCAGAGAAAAAGAGAAGGATTGACATTAAAAATTAACAATGATTAGATAGGGGGTTTAAGAGGTTTCCATTACTGGTGGAGTTTGTAGCCATTGAAATTATTGGGGGTATTTTTCAATCTCAAATACCTACAAATAAAAAAGATAATAATAGAGAGATGATACTAGAATTTTGATCCAGCTTAATATTGAGTAATTACATCATATATATATATATATATNATATAACATGTCTTAATAACAGTGGTCATCATTATTAACATGCATTTAAAAAAAATAAAAATATCAATTAACTCTTTAATAAATGTGAAAGTGAAGATTTATATTACTAAGAATGTTTTTAAATGAATATAAAAATCTATATAAAATATTTGCAATTTTATTTAAAATTATTCTTTTTATTAATTTGAAAAATAAAATTAAGTTTAACAATAACCATGAAGTTGTGTAAATACTTTTGGAATTTTACTATGTTGTTTTAATGGGGAACCATTTGCTTAATAAAATTAAGTTTAACAATAACCATGAAGTTGTGTAAATACTTTTGGAACTTTACTATGTTGTTTTAATGGAGAACCATTTGCTTAAAAAAGAAGAGTATAAAATATTAACATAATATTCTATTTTTATTAGTTTTGTAAATTTATCATAGAATTATTTTTATGATATAAATATATTTTTATAGAAAAGAAATTCAACATTGATTGAGAGATATGATCCACAACAACATATAAAATTCAAAATACTATTATTCTTATGTCAATGGGAATAGCTATATGAGAGGAAGGAATAACTCCAAGTTTGATTGCTTTTCATTAACTCATATACAAGTATTTATTTTCATAGAGGAGAACCAAATCTCCTTCTTTGAAGTTCTTCTTTGTAATGTGTCTGTCATGTGAGGCTTTATCCTTTGCTTTCTGTACCTCCTGATGGAAACTAGCTATGAGTCTATATTCTTCTAATTCCATGAGTGGAGCTAATCTTCCCTGTTTTGCACCTCTTTCTGTCATGTTTGTAATAGTTGCAATGCATATACTTGGTATCAAATACTCTAGGGGAACCATTGTTTCTTGTCCATACACCAACCTAAAAGGTGTCTTCCCTATAAGATTATTGCATGTAGTTCTATAAGCCCATAACACTATGGGTACCTTCAAGTCCCAGTCATCCCTTCTCACATTACAAATATTGGTTAAGGCATTCTCCAATATCTTGTTAAACACTTCCATTGTTCCATTCTCCCGAGGATGATATGGAGTGCTCTTCTGATGATGTATCTCAATTTCTTCCATCATTGCCTGGATTGTATTGTTGATAAAGCGAGTCCCATGATCACTCATCAAAATTCTTGGGCATCCAAATCTTGTAACTACATTTTCAAATAAAAAGTGTGTTGCATTCTCTGCGTTGCAATCCTTCACTGTTGCTACCTAAGCTGATTTGGTCAAGTATTATGTCGTTATAATAATATATCTATCTGCTAACCTTCTTGTTGGTGGATTAATTTGACCTACAAAGTCTACTTCCCACTTGTCAAATATTTTCAAAATTACCCGAGGTCTCAGTGGCATCTCATCCCTCCTGGATAGCTTTCCGACCCTCTGATAGGCATCACAATTTTGACAATACTCCTTTGCATCCTTGTGAACTATTGGCCACCATAATCCTATGTGTAATACCTTCTGTAAAGTAGCTTTCCTTGCATAATTTCCTTCAAAATCTCCTTCATGTGCTTCTGCTAAAATAATAGGCCTTTCATTCTCCATAACACATCTCCTCAAAATGTTTTCTACACCAAGTTTTTATAAATTCCCTACAATCAATTGGTAGTCTGCAGCTCTGACCACCAAATTGTTCTTCTGCACAGCATTAAATTCCTTAGGGGAAAATCTTGTACTCACAAATTCAATAATGTCAGCAAAAAACTCATCAACAATCTCTACTGAAAATAGTTGGGAATCTGGGAAATTGTCCTCCAAGTTACTTGGTTCCTATCCATTAGCTATCCTGGACAGATGGTCTGGCCTTGCATTCAATATTCCATGCTTCACCAAAATTTCAAAGTCAAATTCCTGAATAACAACAACCATCTGCATATTATCCCCCCTAAAACTGGCTTATTGACTAAATATATAAGAGAAGAATGATATGTAAACATCTTAAAATGTTGACCTAACAAATAATGTCTGAATTTATGCAATGCATACACCATGGTGAATCCTTCTCTTTCTGTAGTATTGTAGTTATGTTATGAATCTGACAACTTTCTGCTTGCAAATACTACATGGTGATCTATATCACCTTCTCCTAGATGTGTTAATACTACTCCTAGCGCTATTACAGATGCATCCAAATGCACATGAAATTCCTTTTCCCAGTATGGAAACACTAAAATTGGTGTTGTCACCATTTTCTCCTTCAATATATCCAATCTCTACTAGCATTCATTATTCTACTGATACTTAATGTCCTTGTTCAACAATTTCTCCATCGGTGTAGTAATCTGTGCATATCCCCTTATATAAACTTCCTGCAATACTCTGTATGACCAAGTGTACTCTTCAACTAGTGCACTAACTTAGGTGGTGGCAAGTTCACTATGAAAACAATTTTAGAAGGATCAACCAACAAACCCTATTTACACATAATATGCCCTAACAAGTTTCCAAAAGGTAGGTTGAAAATACATTTCTTAATATTCAATGAAATTTGACACTGTCTACATCTTTCTAACATCAATATTAACACTTCCACATGATCCTTCAATAAGGTAAACACTATCCAATCATCCAAATAAACTTCTAAAAACTTATGAATGAAATCCTTAAAAGATGTTACTACTACCCTTGAAAAAATTGCAGGTGCATTCTTCAACCCAAATGGCATCACTCTATATTTATATGATCCCCATTCTATTGAAAATGTAGTCTTATTTCTATCTTCTAGTGCTATCATGATCTGATGATATCCTGAGAACCCATCTCTAAATGAATAGGCTTCTTGACCTCCTCCATTCTCCAAAACTTCATTTGTAAATGGGGTAGGAAAAAGATCATGCTGGAAATAATCATTCATCTTCCTTAGATCTACACAGATCCTTATTTCCCCTTGTTTATTCTCCTGTACTACCATAGGGATGATCCATTCAGATTCTTCCACAGGTTCTATGACACCAATCTCTAGCATCTTGTCAATTTTTTTCTTTCACCTTCTGCTGATACATTAGATTCATCCTACAAGGTCTTTGTCTTATGGGTCTGGCACCTAGCTTCAAAGGGATCTTCATCTCTCCTAGTTCTCCTGCAACTCCTTTCATATTTGATAATGTCACTGGAAATAGGTCAGCGATTATTTTGACCATTTGGTTATCCTAATAATATCCAATGCTTACAATCTTTGGGTTTTCTTCTATCCCAATGTTTACCTTTGTAGTGTACCCTTCACTACCCAGGTTTCACCCAACCTCTTAGTTTACCATTCATTACATGGATTTAAAAACAGATGCATTTAACCAGAATTAAACACACTTAATTCGCAGAGTAAAATATATAAGTTACTGTTACCATTAACAAACCATAGCATGCAACAGTATTTTATTTACACAGCGGAAAACATGATACAAAACATCACAGTCATGTCAAATGTGTTAAAACATAACTCAGATTACTTATCTTTTATCTGATGTAGCATTCACCAACCAAGTGCAAGCCTTCCACGAACCTCCCAGCCTTAAACCACATTGTTCATCAGCTCAACAGTAGGTCACCCCCGAGATGGGACCGAGCTCCACCCCCGGGCAAGGAATCTAGTCTCAGGCTGAGGTTACAGGGAAGACAATCGCATACACATTCAACAGGAAGAAGCTCTCCCAGGAATCTCCCACGCTCACTGCACACAAACCCTCATTCCCCACATGC
>ML811256.1:98459-111431 GCA_009831015.1 Picea engelmannii | reverse complement strand
GTTCCTTGCCCCTTCTGTGGACGCTCAGTCCCCCATCACTCTTTCATCGTGGTGGGTCTGCACTGGCGGTATTTATATTTTATTAATTGACCTGCATACATACAAGTACATCAACAGGCTCCTGGCCTCCAACACTTAGGCACTCTGGCCTAACAAAACTCATAAGCTTACAGCTTATACAAAACTTGGCTCACCAGCCTATAACACATATTTACAATGTCTTTCAGAGCATGGTTTACATCGGGGCTCGGCCTTGGGGACGCTACAACCTTCTTGATCTTTAATAGTGCAACATAATCTTCTGAATCTAACTTTGGACCTTCTACCTATCTTTCTCCTTCAACTTATGTAATCTTGATTTTGCACGATTTTTCTTCTGCTGGATCTTTTTCTTCTGCGACATGATAACAATGTAGCAACTGTCTGACTCTCTGTCTCTTTTGGTAATGAAAAGTGTCACAATATCCACTTTTGGTTCTTCAAATATCATGTCCCTTACTACCTTTAGTCCTACATCTATTTATGTATTCTCATGCTCGAATGCAAATGTAATGAAAACGTTTTGTTGCATTTCTTCCCAATTTGCAGTTTCCCTGCGTTGTTCTAATTATGTGTACCAATTCCTTAGAACGCCTTCTAATGTGAAAATAAAATGATGTGGCCACTCTTTTGGTGGTACTAATATCCATTGAATTAAACATATTTCTACATGTTCTCTGGGTTGTCCAATTCCATCATACTTCTCCACATATCTGTCATGTTGCTCTGTGCCAAATCTAATGCGCATCAATATCTTGCATTGATGTCAATTCTCAATCTTCTCTTGATGTGTACCCCACCATCGTGTAGGTGTAGATTTCAAAGCAATATCTAATACTAGTAATCTTTGATTTTCCACTATTTCTAATTCAAACTTCATTAAAAAATCTTCTAAGTCATTCTTACCATAAAAAGTAGGAAGTTCTCTTACCTCTGTACCAATCCACCTCAGTGCACACTTCATTCTGGCACATCTTCTGGTAGATATTTCGTGTAATCACTTCTCCCAGTTCTCTAGTCTTGTTTCAGAGTATGAATCACAATAAACTAATACTCCCCCAACTCAACATTCCATCTGCAATTGGGTTTATGTAATCCTCTTCGCATGTGATAGTTCTTTAAGATGATTTATGTATTCTGTAATGAAATTCTCTATTGCAGGTTCCACATACCTTCCTCCTTCTAAGGGATCTAAGGGATCTAATGGAACAATAACTCTAAATTCTCTTGACTCAAAGATAATATTCCTGGTATTCAAGTTGATAATAGTCTGGTTATCAAAATCCCAATCCAGACCCAACAACGCTGGATATGGTGAAATGATATCTACTATGTCCTTCACTTCAATGTCTTCCATGGTGCGCACTCCACAAAGATCTATTGGTATTCCCTTCAATCTACCAATTGGTACCACTCTATGATGATTTGCTAACTTTAACTGAATAGGTGAAAATCCCAATGTAGGTTCCCCCATAGCTTCCCATGTTTCTTTAGGAAAAAATTTTACTTCAGACCCTAAGTCTAGTATGATATCCCCCATATTGAAATCTCCAATGTTTGCATTCAATCTAAATTCCCTACTTTTTCTTCTCTTCTTACGAACTTGATTGACTCTCTTGGGTTCTAGCTTCATTTATTCTCTAGAATTTCACTTCTCTAATAGACTCTGTAATACTTGTAAAGAGTTCTTAACATTCAACAACTTCACACAAGACCCCAAAAAGTTTCTCAAGTTACTTATGAATTCTGATGGTTCTGATCAAATTATGGAGGCATGCCATACACTGGTATATCATCTATTGGCTTTGTTCTTGAATTCGACACAATATTCTACTTCAAAATCTCTTGTCTGGCCTCCTATAATATCTCCTTCTCTTTTCCCACATCAAAATTATGTCGGGGTGTTGTATTCTTTCTGACCCGCTAGTATTGATCTTGATTCTTCTTTGTTGCATCTATTCCTATCTTGGTTACACCTATAGTAACTATGTTGATCTTCTTCCCATCCTCTTATATGTTTTCCACAACAATCCATTAGACATTCTGATAATTCTGGTTCCTCTTGTTATGTATCTTTACCAGATGTGTTGGAAAGTCTTTTGTCTCATGATCTGCTGCACAACAATAAATACATGTCGTAGGTGGTTGTCGACAATCTCTTGCATAGTGTCTAGGTTTTTTATAGTTGTGACAAACTATTGATCCTCTATCTCCTCCAAATCTTCTTCCTCCACAACCTCCTCCTTTGAAGCCTCCTATGTTTCCTTGATTGTCTCTATGCGATGTATTATACTATGGTGCCTAATTGTACTATAGGTGTACATTATTGTACTATGGTGGCACTGCACACTATTGCGCATTGTTATACTCTGGTGGTGTTCTAAATTGTTGTGTGTTATTGTACTATGGTGGCGCTTCAAACTATTGTGGGTTGTTATACTACGACTGCTACGTAGGTTGTGCTGTCATTAATTCAGCCTGCATCCTATAAGTATATGGTGTTCTCTCCTCCATTATCTCCAAGGTTCTGCAATCCATGTCTTCATGTCCAATTGACTTACAAGAATTACAAAATCTAGTCTTTGGTATTGTTTGATACTTCAGCATCATGAGACAATGATAAGGTTCATGTGCATGTGCTCTACATATCTCACACCATGATCCTCTTGGGGTTAAAGGATTCAACATTCCTATCCCCAAATACTGCACAAGAGTTGGGAACTCATTCTTATGATGACCTTTTGTCCTGCAAAATGTGCACTAAACATCCTCCCTCTTTCTCTTTCCCTTATTCTGATTCAACTGAAATGTTATGTTCTTTATATCTTCTCTCATCTCTTCCACACCTGGATCTATATTCTTATATTGGTTTTCCTTTAACTGCAAAGCTACTTGCAAGGCCTTGACCTGGGTTTGGAACTTTTGATGTCTCAAAGGATACTTCAAATGTTCTTATAAAGAGTTAACAAATAAATGTCGATGTTGCATATCAATAATAGGGTACTTCAACTTACCTTTTAGCCTCTTGAAATTTTGATCAACTTCCTAGAATGACTCACCCGACTTCTGCTTAATCTCTATCATTTCATTCATGAATTATTCCTCTGAACTTGGTTTATGAAATTCATTGATCAATTGCTTATTCACATCTATGATAGTTGTAGGTTCTCCTATTGGGTTATTTATTGCGAGACCCATATACCAGTCTAATGCGCAGTCTCTGAATGTGATCACCAGCTGTGCCACTTTTGTATCTTCATTTGTAATATGCTTGGCTTCCCAAATATTCTCATAAATAAACAAATTCATCTCAGGGTCCTCACACCCTTCTCCTCGGAACTCAGGTAAACTAATAGTTGGATATAATCCTTCCATTGTGAAGTTTGTTGTACTACCACCTCTGTGCGGTGTAGATACGTGAATGCTACTTTTTGAACTTATACTTCTGCTTGAACTTCCACTGGACCCTTGTCCTACTAAAATTCTTATACCACTAATCACTTGCTTTCTGAACATTTCTTCTTCTCCAAATGTCTTAGTTGCACATGGGGTTGTGGGTTTCACACTAATTCATATCTGGAATGGAGAGCCTTCTTCTGGGTCGGACCCCTGACCTATGGTTTTACTCTCATATGTGGCATGCAATATTTCCTCAATTTTCGTTATCGCACGGAGATCCTCTACCTCTTCCTCATCACTGTCCAAGCCCTCTCACTTAGCTACTGCCCTCATTTTCCTATTAATATTATACTGGTAGGGACATTCGTTGCACGTCACTCCTTCTCTTTCCATTATCTCCTTGGTCTGTTCCTCATCCATCGTAATAGGTTCAATTTATTCCTTATTATAGCCTCTGTCCAGAGTCCTCTCCATATATCAGATCTTCCTTAGTACTTCCCCCAGCTCCCCCATACACGCAGAGTGATTTAGTTGTCTCATGCTATTTTCATCACTCCTTTATCATGCAATAAGATATTGATCGAAGTGTAAAGTGACCTAATGTACCTCCCTCTTGGTGCCTTCAAACATTTCTTCTCTGCGACAGTGTAAGACTTCACAGTATTGACTGCAAACTCAGTAATAAACCTTGCAATAATACCGTCTAACCAAAAATCTAGTGTGCACGTGAATTTATTATTGATCCTTTCCAGCCGCGTAATATTCTTAGTCATCCACTCTATTGGCCTTATCTGGTTAGTTGGATGAGTATCCTTCAACCTCAATAACCACTTCTGTAATAACTCTGAAAAATAACAGAAATATTCCTCATGCAAATCAGTAAACACATACCTTTGCAAATGCTAGCGTCATGTATGCCTGGAGATTCTATTATATTTCTGTGTAAACTTGAGTTTCTTTGTCTCCAACCATATTTCAATATCTTTCTTTGTAGGGTTCCATGGCCTAAACATCCCCTTCTACCCCTGCATTCTCTTCATCAAATCTCCTCCAATCCGATTTGCTGAGTTCCAACCGAAAATGGAACCATTTGTTGGATTTATCGGTTGGCCCAGGTTCTACCTTAGTTTTCCAACAAAACCCTAGAAACCATGGGCCCTTCTAGTAAACCACAAGGAAACACTGCACACATAGTGCACAGTGCAGTCTCACCCGAGATGGCTTGTGGGTGATTTCATGACCCAAGTGTCGACAATCATGAAGGGGATGGAACTCATGGGAATGTTAGACATATTTATACTTCTTCTACTTCAATATTCATTATTTATTAGATCTACCATTCATTTAACCCTTAACATTCATTCTGCATAAAACAATATGTATAATCTAGTGCACACTGTACACAAATTCATTCATTTAGTTATTCATTCATCATAACTCATATAAAATAAACACATAAGGTAAACACACACAGAGAATCCATGTTTTATCGTGGTTCACCCCCCAGGCTACGTCCACAAACATCTTCTTCTTATTATTATTCTTCATCAAAATATGACACTGTGTGCATTACATAAAAAGTTTATCTTACTTTGTGAGGCTGACCGGTGTCGCACCAAGCTCTGCAACTTGCGACCTGACCCTCAATTACACTCCATCCCACTCATCATCCCTAGATCTCCTTAGATCATACAACAAAAACTAATTACTTCAAAACTCAGAATTGTTCTAAAAAATATACTCTAAGCATGCTCAAAAAATAGATACTCTCTTATACTTATACATCCTATATTTATACTTCAAAAGTGGGTAAAAAACCTTACATTATAATCCAAAGCTGTAATTCTAAGTGGAATCAACTTGTCCAAATTCTAACTTCCTTCGTGCACTAATCCACAATTCCATCGCGTTGATTTTCATTTGTTCCCACTGTGCGCTGCTTGCTTTGTCCAATATGCCTTGTTTGTTGTGCTGTATCTCGAACCTTACCCAAAATAACTTGCTCCAACAACCATTATGTTAATTTGTGACTACCCCCATTGGCATCACAATAATGGTATATTGAAGCTTGTATATTATGGTGGGCCACATGGTTTGTCGAGGAGTAGCTTACCAACAAGCAAGTTCATCATTTGCAATCGAAATTTTCTATGTTTGTACAATGTTTTTCTTGAGGTTCCTAGTTTCTTTTGCCATGTGTTATGTCAAACGATCTTTTATATTGCTAGATGAAACAATTGTTGTTTATATCACTCTACATGCAACACTGATATCTTTTTTTCGAGATTTTCTAAAAGCTTTTAATACACCAGTTATATTGTCAAAGACATTCTATTTGACCTTTGTATATTTTGTCGACTTTTGAATACCCAATAATGATGTAGCTTCTTTTAACTTTCTTGACTTTATTAGACAGAGTAAAAGTTGAGCTTGTACTGTTACTGATTCATCTTTGAAAAAACTATTATACATATTCATAACACGATATCTGATATAATGATTAACTTCTTTCTTCCCAAATTTGTCAGTATCAAAACTTTCTAATATTTCATCATCAATGTTGATAGATTCTTTTGCATATTTCAATTTGAAGTTTATATTAAAAAACATAACCCAAACATAAATTCACTAAACTATATACAAGTGTTCATCTTATATTATCTAGATTTATGTCCATACCAATAGGTGATTCAATTTATGCTTCAATTTTAGTTTCAACGACTTCATTGACGCTATGAGGCAAATCTATTTATGTTTTTCTGAAAAACATCAAATCCGAATTACAATCAATTATATTTTAAACAATAATTTAAATAAATGAATTGTATACTTTTAATATAGACAATATGTACATGCATATACATGGTTGGACTTCTTCTTATTGAAAATCTCTATTTACACCATCATCATTTCTTTCTTCAATATTTCCACGTTCTCTTCTTTCTCCAATAATGCTCTTTTCTTTGTTTGTTATGACGAGTTTCATCTCGAGTGCGATCAAATTTTATCTTGCGCAAACTTTTGTTTTATATGAGTATAATTATTTGTAATATTTTTTTTTAGATCAACATTTCATAATAGTCTCGGAAAAACTTCATTCTCACAAAAATTATTAAAAAATAATATCAAAATTTTTATGTTCAACAAAACCTTCAGCTTGAAAAATGTTCAACAAAGTATTTAATATATATATATATATATATATATATATATATATATATATATATATATATATATATTGCATTCAAAACATCAACCACCTTATTCAAAACAACAAAAAAGATGATTCACAATTTTTCTTAGGGGGCTCCACATATGAAAAACCATGAAACAAGAGAGTGAATTGTGTTAAATTGGTTTGGTCGAAAGCGTATTTATAAGATTTGGCGCAAATTGAAACAAAATGACGTGTCCCTTTTTTTTTCGACCGACGAAATTCTCTCACCCATCTTTCGGCTGAAACAATAATATTCGGCCGAAAAATGAGGAATTCGTCTATTTTCTACGGATTCTGTTAAATAAATATATTTTGGTCGAAAACCTGCGAATGAGACTGTTTGCAGGAACCTGAGAATTCCCTCCAGTATACTTGAGCTTTGGAGGTTTTAGACTCCTGAAAATATTCAAATTTTAGTTTCTAAATTGATACCAACATTTTCAAAATTGAATCTACTTTCTATGGATATATTTTGTTTTCATTTTCATTATTTTTATCTAATTTTATTTAATTTTATAAAAAAAAAATCATTGCATAATATTTGTTATGATTCAGTGAAATGAAATATCCATATCTCTAAAAATACACAATGGAAAATTTAGAAAAACTTATATTCAAAATACTTAAACTTTTCTCTTCAAAAGGGTATTTTTAGATTTTACTTTTAAGTAAAAATTAAGATAGATGCAAGGTGGGGGAAAACATGTGTTTAAAATATGCAACTTTTTCATCTTGGTCAACTTAAAAAAAATCTAGAAATTATAATATTCATCAGTTAGATTCAAAATTATAGTCATAAGAAAATAGAGTCTACTTAGATTGTTGCAGTATATTTCGTTTGCCAAAAACAAAAGTTTAATAATAGATACATTATTGGGGGAAAACATAACTCATTATCATTCTTTTCATTTTTAAGGAACATGCAGTGAAATAATTCCCAAATTGACATATCAAATCTCAATAAAAATAATTTGAAAAATAATGATAACAAAATTCTTCACAAGTTTTTCTTTTAGTGTAAAGTGAAATTCTAAATAAAAAAAATACTTTGTATACCGGAAGTTGAAGAACTTGTGAAAATATGGTGTTTTTTTTTTTTTTTCTCATAAAACAAGCAAAAGAGACACCCATCTTCATGATTTTACCCTATCCCTTAACCAATATTAAATTATTTTTTGTATAAAGAAATATTTATATAGGAAAAATAATTCCAAAATGAATTTAGAAGACCAAAAAAACATAATATTGTGTTAATATTTAGAAGACTAATAAAAATAGAATATGGTGTTAATATTTTTGAGAGACAATCCCACAGGGGTGTAGACCGATTGGCTTGTGCCATGTAAATGGAAGGAATTGTGTAAAGGAGCTCTCAAGTTCGATTCTCACCCTACTTTATTTGTGTTCCATGCTTGCGGGATGTGTGGCGCACCTTGATTTATCTATGTTCCATGCTTTTATCTGTGTTCCATGCTTGTGGGATGTGTGGCACCTTGATTTATCTATGTTCCATGCTTTTATCTGTGTTCCATGCTTGTGGGATGTGTGGCGCACCTCGTCACGCCAGTGTTATATATACATTAAAATAACAAATATAGTTGAGAAATATATGTTGAACAATGAAGCTTAATATAACTAAATGCACAAGTAATAAATAGTTTATCTTTGCCCACTTTCCTTAAGGTTGCAAGCATAAATATTTTCTCTAATTTTAATTCTCAAATGACATTAATTGAATTTAGATTTCGCAATGTTGTGCAACAAATTTCATTATTGACAACTTGTCTAAAAGGCTCACCATTTCTCATCAATTTATTATATCAAAATTATGATTCCACCAAAAAGTTCAATAATTTCATTTATCTACATAAATTTTTCATATCAAATAATATTATCACAATAATCTTCCATAATCAAACATTTTCAAATTTACAATTTTACAATTACATAATATGATATCCATAATCAAAACTTTTCAAAAACACAAATTGAAATTGGTTTATTTATATATCCATAATATAATTAGAACACAAATTCTTCCAAATTAAACTTACACTAACTATATATATATATATATATATATATATATATATATATATATATATATATATATATAACACCTACTAAATCAACAACTTAAATCATTATCAAATAAAAGTAAAATAGCATGTGTTATTACAATTTTTTTTTTTTAATTAAAATAAATAAATAAGAAAATTCATTTCTTCTCATAATTACACCTTACAATTGAAACCTATAAACTATCTATTTCAATTTGTGTAAAGATAAAGTGATAATATACATTAAAATATTTTTCTTGTTCTTTTTCAAAATAACCTAGTGTGTTCATAAGAGTGGACTAGTTTTTGCATTTGGTAACTTAGTCCAAAGAATTTGGGAATGAATTTGTTTTATAATAATTGAAATTTGAGTACAAAATTTGTGTTCATTTTTTTTGCTCAAACTGTATAAATAGATTCAACGTTTTAAAAACTGGACTTGAGAATCAAAAAAGTTGAAAACCAAGCCATCAAAAAATTTATGCACATCAACGGTGAAAGCGTTAGTATTTTTTTTTTATTGAAGTATCATAGATAATATATTAAAGTTTATATATTATTATTATTTGTTTATATCAATATAAAATAACGGTTGTAAGCTTAGTTCCTGCTAAATAGATTTGGAATTAGAGATGAATAATTACGGGCCACATTCTTACTTTATTGTGACTAGGTATAGTTTACAATGTTTTTAAAAAAAAAATTGATAATTAATAATTTTTATTTTGTAAATTTTTTTAAACTTTTTTAAATATATGAATTAATTTAATATTTTTTATTAATTCAAATATAAACATTATTATATTAATTAATTTGATATATTTATTATTAATTTATATAAAAATAAAACTATTTATCATTATCCTAATTTAATTTTTAGGTATTTTTCCATTTTCAACGTGCTCAAATTTATTACATAAATAATTAATAAATATTCCTCCACATACTTTTGTGTATGCTAAATATTGCATTTTTTATTACATTAATTGTCAAATTTTGATATTTTTAAATTTTCTTATGAAAAAATAACTGGTGGAATTGAACACTTGCCAACCGGATTAAGAAACCAAAAAAGATATGAAGTTAAGGATTAAGAAACCAAAAAACGGACGATGGGCAAATGCCGACAACATTGACCCAACCCTGCTTTTAATGACAGACAAGTGGCGTATGCCATGATTTTACACCACATATGTAGGCACGAGATACTTTGGTGTGAAAGAATGTTAAAGAAGTGGGCACGAGCCTCAATACTCGGTTCGGTAGTACAAAGTAATTGGAAAAACTAGAAGGCAATCATGTTTAAACCTAATCATAAACGAGTTGCGTTAAGTTTAGGAAATATGATCGACTTCCCCAATATCCTTGTCAAACTGGCAAATCCATTAATTGTGTAATCAATTTTATATATTGAATGACCAGCCTGCAATAACACATCAAAGATATTAACCAATGAAATTTTAGAAAAATATGTTCTTTTATTATTTAAAAAAATACATATATTGATTTCCTATGTTACACATTGAATATAGCACATAAATTTAAAGTCAACAATAAACTAATACAAAGTTAAAAACAAATTCATTACTATAGTCCCAGGCCTTTCGCACAGACTAATATAAACTTTATTTATATGGAAAAGTGAATATTTATTTTAAATATATTTTTTAATTAAAAAATTGATATATTAACAAATACAAATTTAAAAATTCATGTCACAACAATAAAATCTTAGGCATCACAAATTTAACTCAAAATTATCGGATATAAGTTATTTCTCTGTTATGCTAGTTGTTGTGACGCAAAAATCTAGCAAGTAGCATAACAGATCAACAACTTGTGTAGAATTTTGAGTTAAATTAGACACATTTGGGTTAAGTAAAATTTTACAGACAATGTTTACTCCTTAATTAACTTAGTTTGATTTAATTTTTTTATTTTTTAATAAGAACATTATGTTCTATGAAAATAAGTCTAAAAACACCCTAGCTCATGGAATTTTACATGTAGATTCAAATATAGGGAAACTACAAAAATCAAATATAGGTGATTTAGAATTATGAACCAATGAATTAAATAAGGAGACTAAAAACATTAATTATAAGAAAATCAATTGTAAAGTCAATAATCAATAAATGGGATTCAGAAAGATAATAGAAACAATGGAGGACTCAAAAGGTTTATGTTTAACCTCTAGGTTCAACTGATTACACCAATGAAGGCAGGATGATTTTTCAAATCGACCAAGAATTCTTTTGGAAATCAGGCTCCAATTTCTAGCTCCAAATTTCTCCACAAGTCTACTCAGAATGTCCATGTCCCCTTATTGCGCTCATCTCCCCGAGTCCCATTCCCATCCTTGTTCTTATTATTCATTATTCAACTACTTCCCTTACTTATAAACTCTCTAGAAACTTCATATAAGCTTTTCACGTGCAACCCAACGCAATAACAACTGTTGTTTTTATCTAATCCCTACTCTAAATGCTTTCCTGAAACTTATTTTTAGAAGAAAAACAAAGTTTGGATGAACTTCAATGGATCAAAGTATGTCTGTTTTTTTCTGGGTGTTTTGCTTCAAATGTCGAGCTAGAATGATTAATCAAAATGAATATACATGGTGGTGAATAACCATGGCAGGGGTGATAAATTAAATGTAGAGGTCACACATTCCCCAAAGAAATCAATCAATCAATCCATCCAAGATTGTGTGATGTCAAAGTTTTAACATATAACCTACTTTGTATTAAATGGAAGGCCCTATAGTTTGGATGGTTATAAGGGTAGAGTCGGGGGTCTAAAATGAGCCGCTTTTACAAACTGGAAGACTTTATAGTTTGGATGGTTATAAGGGTAGAGAGTCAGGGATCCAAAATGAGCCACTTTCACAAGCTATTATTGGTGGAAGCTCCTTACTGATAATTTTTGGCTTAATTCGACTACAGGTTCCCCTTTCGATATAGTTACAGGTCCTCCTACGATTATTGGTAGTAGGCTCCTTACGACGGTTCAAGGTCGATGCAATACATCAAAATAATATTTCATTCAATATTAGCCATTGAGGTGTCTCCTAGGTTATGGTCGCTAGAAGACCTTCATAGGGATAACATAAGCCAACATTTTAAATGACAATCAAAGCCTTTTTAAACAGAAATGTGGCACATAAAACTTGGTCGTAGTCTTGTTAATTAAACCTTCGAGTTTTTATCCGATTGAAATTTAATAAATAAAATTAATTTTATTATTTAATTAAAAAGAATATAAATTATTACATAAATTTTAGAAAACACAAATCTTTTTAATAAAATAATAATAATAATAATCTATGTTCACTCCATTATACACACTAAATTTTAAGGAGATGTTAATATAACGTAATTAAAATAAAAATAAAAATACTAATAATAAAAATTTATGTTGACTCCATTAATTATATATATATATATATATACTCCAACTCAATATGAGGTTGATGTTAATGCAACCTAATGCATTAAAATGATAATAATAAACATTTTAAAATAATAATAAGATATAAATAATAAAATAATAAAAAATTATGTCATATATATATATATATATATATACTTTGAAAGAATAACAACGAACCTAGATCCATTTAACTCCGGATCAAATTTCTCGAGGTGCAAACATTTTTTAGAGTACTAAACTTGAGGAAAGGTTAAAGGTTTGCACCTTGAGAGATTGGATCCCTCTAGGCTAGTATATTCTTCCTTTTATGCAAATTGTTTACAATGAGTAATCGATGAATAATAAAAACTTCATATCTATTGTTTTAAGAACATGTGCTTCATCCTAAGAGGTCACAAGTTCAAATCTAGATGGGGGTAGGGTATGTATACCTCTATAGACCTTACCAGTCAAATCAATGGGTGGAGGGGATCCCTTGTCCCACAAACAAGGAGGTCTTATACACCAATTCGATGTCTTCCTTGGCCGTGACCTTAAAAATAGATTATTATGAATACAATCCGAGTGAGCCTAATGGTTAAGAACATGTGTTTTCTCTTAAGAGGTCACAAGTTCAAATCCAGATGGAGGTAGGGTATGTATACCTCCGTATTCCAATGAAAAAAAAACAAAAAGTAGAACAATTAGACAATGTTTGTGTGTATATATATAACATTATTTTTTATTATTTTATTATTATTTTAAAATATTATATATATATAATTAATTAATTAATGGAGCCAACATAATTTTTTATTATTTATTATTTTTATTTTAATTACCTTA
>ML811256.1:81182-98319 GCA_009831015.1 Picea engelmannii | reverse complement strand
TAATGTTAATGTAAGGTAATTAAAATAATAAATAATAAATAATAAAAATTTATGTTGGTTCCATTATATATATATATATATAATGGAGTGGACATAAGCTTTTATTATTATTTTTATGTTTTATTATTATTTTAATGTGTTAATTTACACGAACATCTCTACCATATTAAGATGTAGTGTGTATATATAATGAGTCCTCATATGTTTTTTTAATATATATATTTTTTCCACAAACAAAAAAAAACATAATTCTATTCATCCATAGAGAACCAAATTACATATTGTAGGTGCATTAAGCACATCCCAAACTTGGGTAAACAATGATTAGAAAAAAGAAGCAAAAAATGGCCAAAAAATTGGTTGAAAAGCCACATAGAAGCGTACAAAATAAAGAGCTCAGAAACAAACCCAAAAGGAGGCAGTGTATGTCCAAAATTCCACATGAAACCTCACTATAGAAAAACGCTAGGAGAGAAAACCCCAAAGAAACCCTGGTGACCATGATCTAAGTGGATATTGGTGGCCACCCACCTATTCCAAATGGCTCCTCTTGACAGTTTTTTGTTCAACACGTTCTTCTGCAATTCTTTGTAATTATGGGTTCTACAGTTTTGGGGCTATCTGAAGCCTACACAACGTCCGGGTGGATATTGGTGGCCACCCACCTAATCCAACTGGCTTATTTTGGAAGTTATCATGTTAGTATGTATCTTTATGTACTTCTAGGGTTGTTTTGGGACCCTAAACAATGTTTTTTTGGATTTCCATAGTCAAACTGTAGACAGAGTTAGAGTTTGACGACATAATGTGTAGTTCTTGAAAAGACCTTTCCAAAAGGCTATCACGCACCTAAAACAAAGGTCATATGAAAAATTTATGACCTTGGGAAGTTGAGGTACCAAATTACCCATCGGGGCCCACATAAATTTTGGTGTTTCACCTCATACAGTTAGGTTTTTTGGATGTCTCAGGTTTTTACATTAATGAGTAATGTTAAAAAGGCCTCTTGAGCCTCATTGTAATCATTTTGCTCAAACGAATGCATGTAGCAGCCACATCTCTTCTCAGAGATAGCTACCATCATTCGAGCAAGTTGTTTTCAATTCTGCAGTTTTACAATTTCAGCCTATTTTATTTATTCAATAGAAGTTATTGTGCATTAGATATTTGTTGTTGTTCTCCATATCTCCATGGTATTATATTCAATCTGTTATTCATTTAGTTTCTCTCATAAATCTAGATCAGTAGTATCAGAGCAGTGTGCTCTTCATTTATTTTTCTTCGTGCATGTCCTCGACAAGATCTAGGTAAAAGAAGTTGGGACTCGAGCCAGTCGAGCCTTTGTCAGATTGATCGGGTCGAGCCTGACAAAAACCCATGGGGCCCGAGAAGAAATATGATGGAGAAGGAGATCCTTTTAAAATGTTGCTCGAGGAAGCCCTTGTGTGACAAAGGAAAAAAATGATGGAAACATTTGTACAGATCCTTCGGTGAATTTCTACAAGAGACACATCTTTATCAAGTGGCCATGAAACCCCATTCAAGGTATAAGTAAATTTAGATATTCCATTATTTGAGGGACTGATAGATGCAGATATTGTAGATAAATGGTTGAATCTGCTCGAAGGTTACTTTTCGGTCCACAACTTTTTCGACAAGGAAAATATTACTTTTTCACTCCTCAAGGTCGTCCTCCATGTTAAGGACTAGTGGGATACTTACTCTGAGCAAAGGGCCATAAAGGAATATGAAATATTTGTGGTAGCCCCTACATGGGATTCCTTCGGGGATGTCATTAAAGAACAATACTACCCTATTGGAAGATACAAGGATCAATAAAAAAAATGAACCACGCTGTGTCAGGAAAGGGACTAGACAGTACCATATTTCCCCAATATTTTCCATACACTGTGCACCAAATTGGGTATCAAAGACTCTGAACGAAATCTGGTGCTCAAATATCACGACTTTCTGCATAGATACATTCAAACAAAAAAGGAGTTTCTGGACATCGCATCATTAGGTGCGGCTTATAGATATGTTGTCATGATCGAGTAGAAATTTAAGAAAAAGAGGCAAGAGTTTGGATCTGCAAACTCCTCACATTCGAAGCCGGGAAAAGGTGGCCCCAACCCACAAAACAAGAGACAAAGTAAATATGGCCACTCTCAGGAAAACTAGTCCAAGCCAAAACACAAGAAGGGTAATTAGAAGTCAAAGAAGGACACATGAAAGTGGTGTGAATACCATAAAATCCCTTGGCACAACACCAAAGAATGTTGCTCCAAGCAATCACTGGTGGTCGAGTTGAAAGCTTCTGAGTTAGAGGTAGATTCTGACTTTGAATCAAATGTAGAAGGAGGGAAGTGTATTATCGATTTTGAACCCAATTCCACTATCACTACCACCAAATTCCATCCAAGTGAACCAGAAGAACCAGAGGAAGGGGAATGCCTCTTTCACTCACAAATGTGGGTAAATGGGGCTTTGCTTCATTTCATTGTCAATAGCGGCAGCCAAAAGAACCTGATCTTAGTAGAGTTCGTCAAGCGGTTAGA
The DNA here is from genome assembly GCA_009831015.1 of Picea engelmannii. Classification (NCBI taxonomy): domain Eukaryota; kingdom Viridiplantae; phylum Streptophyta; class Pinopsida; order Pinales; family Pinaceae; genus Picea; species Picea engelmannii. Next base: position 95,761 of record ML811256.1, on the reverse strand, counting down.
CCTGTCGATGAAACCACACCTACAACCATACACCATTAGCTGGCTTCGCCAAGGAAGATATCTCCGCATCAACCAACAATGTCGTCTGCCCTATGGCATCAAGCCCTTCAAAGACGAGGTATTGTGTGATATTTCTCCCCTTAAAGTTTGTGATGTTCTTTTAGGACATCCATATTTGTGGAAGCGACATGTTGTGTATGAGTGTAGACCCCACAATGTTATTATTACTTTAGGTAGAGAATTGTACATGATACCAGAGGTAGCACCGCCTACCGCTATTTCTTTAATCTCTTCTAATAAATGTAGTAAGGTTATTTCACAGACCGGGAAGTTCGTCTTCTTTGTGATCCATGCTCATAGTAATAAGAAGGTTTTCGCCAGATCCGTGGCATCTACACATAGCCTCTCTTTGCAGCAGAAGCAAGTGGATGGGATCATGGAAGAGTACAGAGACATCTTCTCCTCACCCAGTGAGGTACCAATGCACTACCAAGTCAAGCATTCAATTGATCTAATCCCTGGTGCACCTCTTCCTAATGGACCAATCTATCGTCGATCGTTGATGGAAAATGATGAAATCAAGTGTTATATCCAAGAGATTCTTCAAAAGAGGCACAACATACCTAGAACCTCCCCTTGTGGAAGCCCGATTGTACCAGTGTAGAAGAAATATGGGACCTCATGGCTCTGCATTGATTACATAGCATTAAAAAAAATCACAGTCAGGAACTGATACCTAATTCCCCGAATTGATGACCTTCTTGACCAAATCAAGGGGGAAAAGTTCTTCAGCAAGATTTACCTAAAGTCTAGCTACCACCAGGTTCCCATCGAACCGACTGATATATGGAAGACAAATTTCAAATCTAAAGAAGGTCTCTTTTAATGGTTGGTCATGCCCTTTGGCTTAAAAAATGTACCATCCACTTTCATGAGATTGATGGATCATGTATTGATACCCTTCACCAACTCTTTTATGATGGTATATCTGGATGACATCCTCATCTTCAACAGAACTTGGGAGGAGCACATGCAACACAAGCTATATGCCAACTTGGAAACATGGTCCTTTGGCATGAACAAGGTCCAACACTTGGGATACATTGTTGATGAGCATGGGGTACATGTGGATCTAACTAAGATCCAAGTCATCTGTGATTGGCCATCCCCCTCCACACTAAACGAGCTTCAGAGCTTCTTGGTACTTTCCAAATTATACTGACGGTTCTTGTTGGGATTCTCCCATATTGCATGGAACCCCAACCAAGTGACCAAGGGTGGTGTCAGGGAAAAGTTCGCATGGGGGAAGGCACAAAAACATGAAATTGATGATCTAAAGCATCCCTTGTGCTCATCTCCAATACTCTCCTTACCCGATATGCAACAACCATTCGAGATTGAGACTGATGCATCTGACTATGCTATAGGCACAGTTCTCACTCAACACGTTCATCCAGTAACATACCATAGTGATACACTCTCATATACCGTCCATAAATACCTCACATATGACAAGGAAATTCATTCCATTGTGAAATCCTGTCGTCAATGGAAACATTACATTATGGGAACGGAGACAATCATCCACACTAATCACAAGCCTTTGAAATTCATACAGACACAAGGGAAGTTGCAGAATGACCACCATCAAAAGCGGTCCACATACCTACAATAGTTCCATCTCAACATCAATTATAAGACAGGGAGATCAAATCGTGTCGTTGACTGCCTCAGTCGACCTCATTTGGCTGCACTCACCACCGTTATTCATTCATGTGGGTATGAGCCATATGAGTGCCCCCAACTTTATCAACGAGATCCTGAATTGGCCACCACCTATCAGATCTTGGGCGCAAGTGTGGATGTCATCTATTTTCACATTCAAGATGGACTGTTATGCCATCTGAGCCATCTCTGTGTTCTTGCAAGTGAGTGTGCAAAGATGATTTGGGAGGCTCACTACAGTCGGATGGTAGGAAATTTTGGCATGGATAAAATCGTGGTCATTCCATAGAAACATTCTTATTGGAAAAAACTTCGACAAGACGTCATCAAGTATATCATATCTTTCACTTCCTGTGCCATTGCCAAGCTAGCCATCAAGAAGCAAGGCTTACACATTGGTCTTCCTACTCCCGAGAGGCCTTGGGAATCCATCTCGATGGATTACATGTCTGGTATTTTGTCCACCAAGCAATGAAATGATTGTGCATTTGTGGTGGTTGATCGGTTTTCGAAGATGGCAATTCTCACACTACTACACATGGGTGGATTATTCCACGAAATATTTCCACATTTCCATTATTTTCATTTTTTTAAAATGGGCGGGATTTTCTTCGTTATTGCCATGAAAGTTCGTCACTATAGCAACGATTATTGCCTACCACAAAAAACATCTGCAAACACATGTGGCTTGCAACGACTAGTTGACTTTTTGCGGGTCAACTCAGGCATTTTCGTTCCTATATCGACAATAGTCGATCTATATATACCTGACTTTAAGAGACTTTGCAACACATTTTCTATAGTTGTGACACTGTTTGTGGATTTTCTTTGAGTTGTTTATTTTTTTCGTCACCCACCAGTTGAAAAAATCCAATTCTCAATCTACATAGCTCGGATTTTGAACTTGCAAGGTTAGTATGTTTTCTTATTTATGTACTCATTTAAATTGTAAATTTTTGTTCAAAATTGTTATGTCATTAGTTTTTGGATCTAGTTAGTATATTCTATGGAAATTCATGTGAAATGTCAAGAAAAATATTTTCCGAAGAAGTATTTAAAGAAGAGGGAAAATTACTCCATCAATAAGTCAATTCAAACATTAAAAACGAATGTCATTATCAATCTAGATTAATTTGAGCCTACAATTCCTTATGTAAATTTAATCCTTATTACAAAACCACCAACTCATAACAACTTTACCAGTTGGACTAATGTTTGAAATAGAAAGTGGAAAAAAATCCTCTTAGGTCTAATCCTATCCCTTAGCAACCTTGTTAGTTCTCTAACTTTTGTGTTTCTATGATGTTGTGCCTATATATATTAATGCCATATTTTTAGTCTAGTATTATGTTAGGTTAGTCATATAACATTGTATTCTTATGTGATGTTGTTTCTCTCAATGTTTTTATAATCAAACTCAATTCTAGATGTGGTGATTAACTCTAGTTTGTAGTTGATGTAACTTTTTTATACACTATTAATAAGGAGTAGCTAAAATATAAAAATTTCATGATGAAATCTACTAGTCAGACAATGAAAAATGAGAACATGCCAAAGTGTCTTAGAAAATAAAATCGTTACCATTGTAAGTAGCATTTAATTGTGACCATTGTACGTAGCTGCAAATCAACACGTCATAATTTAAACAAACCAAACCCAATTGTGGATGACAAGTGGATGACATTCTTTTTTTAGTGGTGAATTTCAAAGATTGACATTTTCTCTACAAAACAACTTAGAGGCTAGTGTATGGTATCGAGTGATTCAAATTTGATAAATTTTGACCACTTTCGTTAAATGGTGTGTAATTATTTTCCATGTTTGTTCAGTACACACTACTCTAAAGTACAAATTGAAGCATATCGATCTTAATAGTTAATCAATAATAATAATAATAAATCATGTCAAAATGTCTTAGAAGAAATAATTGTGAGGATTGTAGGTCACTATAAATAAACATATCATAATCGAAAGGAGTAGACAAAATATCATGAAGGAGTAGCTAAAATATAAAAATTTGACAACTTACTGTTTGGTATGGTGTAGGTAAGACAATTAGTTGTCAGTACAAGTATTTGTCACTATGAACAAAAATGACAGGAAGCTTGCTCAGTTAAGAGCAACATTAGAGGCGAGGGGTGACAGAAAGTGTTATTTCCCTTGCTATGATTGCAGGGGATTGCAAAGAAAAATACTTTTAATAAAAACAGTTGAAAGACATAACAAAAGATGACGCATGTGTTCCGATCAAGATTCGGAAGATTGTAGGTATTTGTTAATTAATTGATTCATTTTTATCATGAAATTGAAATGGACATTTGTTGAGATTATTATAAATTAATGGATAACACGTTTTTGCAGGAAACAATGTTTTCTACAAAAACTTGAATGAAAAAGCATTGGAGTTGTTTGGCCCCACCATTCACACACGGTGGAATGGCCAATATAACAAAAAGAAAGATGAATTGATAGACCACATGGTAAACTTGTTCGGCAATACGTTCAACAAGAAAGTGGTTACAAAGTTAGCCGACGAGAATTTAAAATATACCAGGGCCCAATATAGGGAGAAATTTCAATTAGACTTCAAGCATGAGCGCCCTCCCATGGTTCTAGAGAAAGAGTGGAAGGCCCTGATAGAGGATGCAAAGGAGAACTTGTTTAAAAAACAAGGAAGACATCCACGAGATGGTCAAGCAAGGTACAACACATGTCATATTATTAGTGAAATATGCTCATTTATGTTTTTCTAATTTCTTATTTTAAGTAACAATTCCGATATCTAATTTTTTTCACAAATTCCATATATAGGCTACCTGACACCTCCAAAGCAACCAAGGCTAGAATGGAAAAGCACGGGCATCATAAACTAGGCCAGGGTGGCTATGGAAAACTAAAAGCCTAAATCGTAAGAATTAAATGATTAATTGTGATTAATATTTATTTAACAGTAGCAAACAAATATCTGTTTTTGTTATTGGTAATTTTAATGGTGTTATGCATTGCAGTTAAATATGTTTGACACAACTGACACAGAGGAGAACCTAAAGCTTGGTTACAAGCACAGTTTTAAAAGTGTGATTGAATATAGGAAAAACTTTGGGCAGACTCCAATATCCCCAACCATGCAGGTAAATAAAATGAATAAGGAAACTGCAATAGCATGCTTGTAAAGTCTATTCATATTTTATCATATCACCCTTAACTATGTATTTATGTTTGTTTTCAAGCAACAATGCAACTGCAACAGTGAATCTAGCGGTATTCAACAGACACCACGTCATACAAGGGTGCACATGTCCAATGATTGTGGGGGGCAGAGTACCCATTCTAGTATGTATGCTTCAGAATTAGAAATATTTACTGTGATTGTAGATATTTATTTCCTGACTTGTACTTATATATTATATTCTTTAAATGGAAGAGCATGTAGCTTAGGAGGGTGAACTACGAGAGCAACCAAGTGGACAAGAAATTAACACACCAACTGTCATAGCTACATAGACAGGTAAAGAACAATATTTTAATGTTAATCAAAATAATGAACTAGTTATTTTAGTTATATTTCAACATATCTATATGATCATTTTCATTGTTGCAGTTCACACCCCTGCACATATGCCTCGATTCCCTTCTTATCAACGTACATGAGCGCATGGAAAGACAAACAATAGAAAAACAGGGCACAAGAAATATGATGTCAAAGGATGATTATGATATCCTAATCGTCAATTTTTTAATGTAAAAAATCATAAATCAAAGAAAAAATAGATGTATAAATTCATGACTTGTATTTGGATGCTTATCAATGTTGCTAGTATGAACCATTTTTTATATGAATTACAACATTATGCTTCAATGTTTATATGTTCATATGTTTTGATGACTATCCTAGTTATGCATGAATGTCTATATGTTTTCTATATAAACAAAATCATTTGTTGGGTATGGGGAATTGAGAGTGATGTGAGGGGGGGGAGGGGCCATATGAGCTTCCACCTTCACGTAGTTGGCCCTGTTCGGTAGAGAATAACCTATTTTCAAAACAAAGATAAGCTCATTAAGGTATGCGACCACTTAAGTTTTTTCTAGAGTATTTTACATAACTAAATGCATGTTTATTTGCTTATATATTATTTACTCATATAAAGAATTTGTCTTTTATGATTCATGTAGGTCTTGGTGATGGAAATGCATCTCGTGGACAACTCTTATCAAGTTGTATGGGCTAATGGATCTAGCGAAAGGACAATGATAAGGTAAGGGGTTTGACGCATTTTATAAAGTAGGCTTTATACTAGTAAAAGTTCACAATCCTCTAGAAAGGATAGAATTGCATTTTTGGTAGACAAGCATCAATTTTTTTAACAAACTATGAATCATAGACTATGGGAAAAACCTTTTTTTGTATTCTTACATTGACCAATACAACTATAACAAATTTTTAGTACTAAATCTTAACCACACACACACACACACACATATATGAACCCTAAGTAAACAAATGAGAGAAGAGAAAGGGATAATATGTATTGATAGGAGTGAATGAAGATAATACTATGAATAATGGAGTGGAGAGTGCACTCTATCCTAGTTGAATGATCCTTGCATCCAACATGTCTCATGCCATACTTTCATTCTATAAGGGTATCTATAGGGTTTTATGTTGGTAGAGATACTACATGGTGTAAGTTTAATGGCATGTTTAGAGATCTCGTGAAAAAGGAAACCTTATGGGAATTTCCTAAAACACCATGTCATGCTTATTGAAGTTATGTTTATCTCTAAAGGAACATTTCCTACTTTAAGTTGGGATTCTATTCAATGAATATTAACAATAAACCCATTAACATATTTTGAGGAGCTTCTCCATTTTATGTGAGCTAATCACTTGAATGGGTAGAGCATTTAGGCCATTAATTCCCCATGGTTCATGGAAATTGTACCCAATGACTTAAGCCATTGAACCCCCAAAACCACCCTTTCAATAACAATGGTGTAAATGGAAATTGATAATTTGTAATCTACTTAGTTTAATGTTGTGTCATTTTCCTCCATTTACAATCACCACTTGAAAGTTTATAAATGGGTGTGTAACACAATTCAATTTGTATACCATATTTTTGTTAATGAAGGTGTGGGTACTACCTAATTCGATAAGGAATATAACATTTTGGTTGTTGATGTATCCTACAATTTTAACAGTTTTAGGCATGTCGATATCTTCCAAGGAATTCATCAATATGGTGTAAAATTTTGCTTCATTATTTAATGAGCACTCAAACTATTCTCATAGATCCTATTGACGTTCCTCGTCATCCTTGTTATTATTCTTAAGGTGAATAGTATTTATTTGGAACATTTTTTCCACCAATACCATTTTTTATTACACCCAAAGCAAAATCCGTTATCTTGTATCTCTTCCATTGCCTTTATCATGATTATGGTGTTCTTATGCATTTTTGTGTTATTTATAACATATCTATCATTACTTCAGACCATGGATCCTATGAGAGACTTATGTTTATATACATTATTATATTAAATATAACAAGCTAACTTGATGGATTTGACCATAATAGTTGGGACCTATATTCTAATTTAAATGTTGGGTTACATCATTTAAGCCATGAAAGTAAAGGCCCTGTTAGCATCTAGATACACACCTTTGTTTTTTAGGCACTAACTATTGCAAAAGTTGTAGATCCAAAGGTTTTTCTTCTGTAACATTGCATGAGAATGATGGGATCCATTAAACCTTGATTTGTCGAGGTTAATGTTTATTAAAAGTTTAAGCTCTCTATTGTTTCTTACTTCTAAATTAAATGGATATTTGTTGGACGATAAAGGCATCATCACATAATATTTTTGTTGAGAGTGAAATGACAGTATGGGTATGCACTCTTAAAGTATTCATGCTCTTGTCAAACCCATCTAGCATCCACGAGGATGATATTGAATATGGATGACCTAACCTATCGTCGTCAATAATCCTAGCAAGTGTATGAGCTAGATAATTGTCTAAGGTTTGTGCCTATTGGTTGGATGTCATTTGGTCATGTACGAGATAGCTACTTGTCTAAGGTATGTACCTATTGGTTGGCAGGAATTCAGATGCATATGATTTAAAACTCTAAGTCCCTTTTATATTACTAAGGCATATTGTCATTCATGAAGCCTAGTGTGCCAACTACAAATCTACTATTGAAGGGAAACATAAATTATTAAAATTCATATCTTATTTCTCCCTTTCATGTCATGAGTTTCTTATTGACTTGTTGGCTAGACAAACCAACAACAATCTTTTGAAGCTCAAAAGGGTCACAACTTGGAGCCTAAAAGGATCATCCAACAATCTCTTTCCATATGCCAAATCCTCAGTGCCAATCATATTAGATAAATATTTTTAGCCCTGCAAACCCATAATGGATTTCACCCTTTGTAATATCCTAACTTCAAAAATATTCCCACAAGCCCAACACTTTAAGATAAATTGTATTTCGTATATTTCTTAGGTTCATATATATTAGAGGATTTCTCTCTTTATGTTTCCCCCAAATTCCTTAATCATCCCACATACCTAGCACTTAGTTCTTCATTAGATTTTATATTATTTTTAGGTCCATTAAGTTAGGAGGATTTGGTTCTCTATGCTCCCTAGTACAAAATCCACCTATATACTTGACTCATGAAATTATATTTATTCAATATACTTTTGGGTCCATCAAGATAAATGAGGATCTTAAGAATTGCAACTCCCCATGCTCTCATTCCCCAAATTGTCAAGATTCCTTACACGTGGTTGAAAGGAATAAGATGTGGTTGTGTAAAGGGGAACATGTAAATGTTCCACATTGTAGGGAATTTTAGTTTCAACAAGAATCAAATCCTTCTATGGGTAGCTAGTACACAAGAAAAATGGAGAAGAAATGGAGGTTCTTTTATTGATTTGGTTTACTCATCATGATGCATTTGAATTGATATCCTTGGAGGGCTTATTCTTTGTCTTTGTGGGACCTTTTTTGGTGGACATATTTGTAAGAACAAGCCTAGTTTGGGATTCATTGGGCATTGAAGCCCACGGGTTGGATACTAGGACCCACACATTGGATGATGATGACATGCCTTTAGAGGCCTAAGAGACACCTTGGAGGATCTCATCTATCCCCTACAATCCAAACAACTTGCCTTTGGAGACCAAAACGTCACCTTTGAGGGCTTGATGTCACCCTAGGGCTAGGGTTTGGTGGTGATTGAAGACACTTGGCCATTTGAGGCCTAGCGCACTCATATCCAACTCAACGAATTGACCTGTTGGAGGGATATGTGTGGCAATAGCAATATAAAGTGGAGGAGTTAACTTGTTCAAGCTTTCTTTTAATTCAAACTTGCTTCCTTCATTTTATGCATCTTGATATAGAGTGGAGGAGTTAACTTGTTCCCTTCTCAATCTTTATTTTAGTCTAAGAACCTATTGAACTGGAGTTGTGCACTACTTAAGTGTAGAATCTTCAAGTTGATCATCCCAAATTCATTCCACTATCAGGAGGGAAGAGGGGTGTTCCACAACAACCCTGGTTCAATCAAGAGGCCATTGCACATTAACAATAAATTTGGTTTTCTAAGGAATTTTTTGTTGTTGTGTATATCAACTATAAGAATTTTCTATCCAATAGATAGCCCATTGTCATAGTACACCATGCTCAATAAAAGACTCACAATATTTTTAGCCCATCCACTCTTTTGATTGCTTACTAGATTCACAAGATTTGACTTGCAAGTTTTGTTGAGATTATGTAAGCAATTTTCCTTTTCAACTTATGAGCATAAAACCCCAAGTCTAATAATGGATCAACGAATATGTTAGCCTCTAAAAATATTCACATGTCCAAAAAGAATTCACAGACTTCTTCAAAGATAACTATGCTTTTTACCATGCATTTTAGAAGTGTTATTTATTGATAATAATGTATTGTTTTCCCTTGAGAAAGCATGTACTGCAAATTCATCCATGTTGCATGGGGTTGATCATGTAGAGACCTTCCAATTACCATAAGAACAAGTAGTAACCCTTTGCATTCTACTATTTCCTATAATGAAATTGTTTCTAATTTGTAGCATTTGATTTAATGAAGGAACAAATAACTCTTTGACTATGTTTTAATTTGATGTTTTTGTAATGGATTTATGATTAAATGCACAAAAGCATAAAATGGACATAACATTTGGCTCTCTCAAAAATGATAAGCCAAACTAGATCTTTGTTGTAGTTGTGTATGTGCATCTTCGTTGTCTTGAAAATTAGGTCTATGTCATCCAATCTTGTCCCACAATGTCTCCAAAAGTCCCTTGAGAAAGGAGCACATGTTATTAACCTCTTTCTACTAGTGATAAAGTTCGAAAATAATTGAATATCTAATTAACTTAATTTGTAGATTGTCTTTTTTTTTAGTTGAGTTTCAACAAGTAATGAAAATTGTCAAAAATAATGATAGTATTCATGTCCAAAAATATATTATGGCTCTACAACATCAGAGAATGAAATCGTAAGTGCCAAATGCCTTTGAACTAAGTCGTAAGTTCCCTATGCCTTCTCACACTTTTCTAGGTTTATTGGATTCTCAATGTCATGCTTCCCTAAGTCTATCTCGCTTCAAGGTTCCTTCACTTTGCATTGTTTATAGTACGTTGTAACATGTGTTTTAGGAAATACAAGCATTGATGACCTTATAGTGACACATTGTATCCATCCATATTTGCAAGGAACATGACTCGAGATACTTCTAATTGTGCTTCAACTTAACAAATCAATCGTTCACATGTCATTGTGTGTCCCCAGATAGAAGTATCGTGCTACTTAATCAAGATTTCTTGAACTTGTTGCATATATGAAGATGGTTTTAATAACTTTTAATGGTTTGAACTTTAGATATAGGTGCATTGTACTTTTTGTATTTATGCCCTTGTCTTATTACTACATGACCGTTACCTAGATTTTGAACCTTTTGGACATTGTTGCAACTCTCACTCAAATACTAGCGCAATCAAATTGGTTGATTGTAACATATATAGGTTCTACCTATGTGCCCATGTCTCAATAGCTTGATAAGAAAACATATATTAGGCCTATGAATTCTCTCCTAACCTTCTCATTATAGAAATAAGGGCTATCTTTGATCAATAATTGTTCCTTTTCTTTGTAGGCCGACTGATCGACATAGCCTCAAACTAGCTATATTCAAACCACATGACCAAATTTGCCACGATTCTTTGAATGGATGGAAAGAACGTTGGTAGGTGTGAGAATTTGGAGATGAATGCTTCCACACCCACTTCAAAATCGACATGGAAAATTCGAATGGACGGCAAGAATGTTGGTAGGTGTGAGAATTTGGAGTTGAGATGCTCCCACACCCACTTCAAAATCGACATGGAAAATTGGACGTTGTCTAACTATTCTGCGAAATGGTTTTTTTGGTCGGAATCCGACGACATAAATCTTCACGAAATCAATATTTTTTGTTGTTTAAAGTCCATTTCTGAATACAGAAATGCAGAAACTTAATGATGCTCTCATTGATTCTCCAACGATAGTTAAATACACAAAACTTTCTAATAATCTTGAGATTGCCTATTTAATGTTGGAAAATGAGATAGTAGATTCCCTCATATAGGATCGTGTTTCAAAATCATAACCGAGATTTCCTTATCCACACAAAAGGATGTGATAGGAGATTTATTAGAAAGTAGGGGAAAACTATCATTTTTTTTAAAAACTACAAAAGGTGTGGCAATAGCGAAGATAGTTTGTCGCAAGTATGGCATCTGTGTCGCAAGATATTGATAGGTGTTTTTACTCTGCCACACTTTTTTGTCGCTACTGCGACGATCTTTCGACACTACCTGCCACACTTTTTCGTCACAAGTATGGCATTTGTGTCACAAGCTAGTGGTGGGGTTTTTACTCGAGGAACTTTTTTCGTTGCTATTGCCACGCTTTTTCGTCGCTATTGCCATGATTTGTTCATCATAAAAAAGTATGCCTCTTTTTAAGATGGTGACATGTGGTGGTTTGATTTCGTCGTTGTTTCCATGAAAAACGAATGAGTGGATATAGAGATGAAAATATTTCCATGAAAAAAAATGTTTGCCTTCGTGGAAAGTGTGACGGATATGTGTGGCAATAGCAATGAAAAAACGTGGCAAATTTGGTCATATGTAGTAGTTTCACAGCCTATAAGAAGAGCATCACAACGACAGATACTGCCAAGATCTTATTCAAATGAGTGTGGGTCGATTTTTGGATACCATAGTCCTATAAATGTGTTGAACCTACACATAATAGATCTAGCTAAACAATAATACACACATTTGCAGAGAGAATTGGAGAAAGAAGAAGAAGGAGAGAAATAATGGAAGAATTATCATTAACCATATTCCACACTCAAAGAGTGAATAATTTAAAATAGATATAGGATACATGAGTAAATAATGTGGAATAATGGTGTTCTAGAGTGATCTGGACACACACCATCAATTATGGGAGTGAACTTCCACTTAGTCTAGTCTCTAAGGCAGTTACGGGAGTGAACTGTCACCTAGTTGAGTTAACTAGTCAACTAGTCTTCAGTTAATTAACTGAACAAAGAGTAGTGAGGAGTTAACTCAGGAAATCAAGGGTAATGCGCCAGTCTAGTGATGATCCCAAGGCAAGTGTGCATTAGCTGGTGATGATCCCAATGTTTCATGGTGACAAAACCAATGCAACATCTAAACTCAACTCAACTAGTCAAACTAAAGTGTCAACTGAAAGAGAATACTCTCCAGGTGGAATATTCTCCCCTAAATTATAGGAGAATGGATGATGACTAATTATAACTAATAAACAAGGAAAAACCTTAGGAAAAATAAATCCTAGGTGTGTGTGAAGTAATTCCAACACCCCCCCTGAACATCACTATGATGAAAATAAACAATGGGTTCCGGCAACAAGGCCATGTTAGGTACCCAAATACAAAAGATACACTGAAATAAATGAGGAAATAGGGAAAACCTCATGGTAAACCTCCCCCCTAAAATTACAATTCATGTAAAAAAAATAAATGAGAAGGAACAAAAAGCAGTTGTTAAGCAACCTTGTCCTTCACTCCAAGAAGACCTTGCAACTGTGCAAGTTTGTGCTCATTGAACATTTTATTGAAGATGTAGATGTTTGTATGGATCTGATGAAGTATATGCCCCATTGATATGTCCACACATATCCACTTTATCTTCTTGTAATGAATAATATCCAAATAAAGTGTGGATGAAACTTTGAAAACAGTGCGGCCATTTCAGGAAAAAACGCTAAAATTTTGTTGATTTTAAAAAGATCATAACTTCACTTTCCGGACTCCGTTTCGGATGATTTGTTTTTTGAAATTGGATTTTTTCCCGAGAGGAATTCAAATATCCAATTTGTTTCTGCAAATTGTGCTCATAAAATATCATAATGGAGTCTGATTTGCACGGCTCCCTTTTTGTCTCCTGAGATGCGTGCATTGTGCATGGAAAAGTGTCTGCATGTAACCCCTTAGATGCATGCCATATATATTCCACATGAAATTCATAAAACAATTCTGAAATGGAGTAGACATCATCTTCAATTAATGGGATACAAATTTGTGCAAAAATGTTTGTAGAAGACTCTTCATAATAAGAAGCTTGATCTTCTGACAGTTTCTCTTTAGGTTCTATCTTTCCAATCCCCTACATGTAATGTTCACAATGTTCTTTATTCCCAAATAGAACCTCCAATCTAGTCCATAATTCATTTGGAGTGAATTATTGTGTGACATCACATAATTGATGGAGAATATCAGGAGAAATAAAATAGAGGATACATCATATGGTCATATCTTGTCTATTGAGAAAATCATTTTTCTCATCGACAGAATCAGGCTGTACTTCCATTTCCATAGTTATTTGGTACAAGCCTATGCATCTGAGAATAAGAAGAATATTTGGCTTCCATTCCAAATAGTTATGAGGCGTGAGAAGTATTTCTAGGGAATAATCCATCTTTTGTTGTCTTCAATCTTTTGTACCTGCAAAAAAATTTGGTGCAGCTTTTTCTTAGCAGTTTTCCAGCTCTGATACCATGTAAATGTGTTGAAACTGAACAGAATAGATCTAGATAAACAATAATACACACATTTTCAAAGAGAATTGGAGAAAGAAGAAGAAGGAGAGAAAGAATGGAAGAATTCTCATTAATCATATTCCACATTAAAAAAATGAATAATTTACAATAGATATAGGATACATGAGTAAATAATGTGGCATAGTGGTGTTCTAGAGTGATCTAGACACACACACCATCAATTACAGGAGTGAACTACCACTTATTTTAGTCTTTCAGGCAGTTACGGGACTGAACTGTCACCTAGTTGAGTTAACTAGTCAACTAGTCTTCAATTAACTGACTGAACATAGAGTAGTGAGGAGTTAACTCAGGAAATAAAGGGTAATGCGCTAGTCTAGTGATGATCCCAAGGCAAGTGTGCATTATCTGGTGATGATCAGGGGTGATTTTAAGAACCCCCCCTAAATTTATATGTATAATAAATGGGCGAATGCCCATGATACATAGGAAAAATTGAGGGCTATTTTATCAATAATATAAAATGTATATATAACTTTTTGGCGAATATTTTAGTCAATTATATAATGTTGTAAAATATTGGCGAATATTTCACTGAATTATAAAATCTTGTAAAATATTGGTGAATCTTTCACTGAATTATAAAATCTTGTAAAATATTGGCGAGTGGTGTTGGGTAAACAAATGGACTTCACACAACATTTCACCACAT
>ML811256.1:42977-59779 GCA_009831015.1 Picea engelmannii | reverse complement strand
ATATATATATATATATATATATATATATATATATTCACTATTGAATTAGTTTCTTTCATGTTTTGTCTTTGTTTTGAATGTCCAAGTTTCATAAACAAAGCATAAGAGGAAAACATTTGTGAATAGTCCTAATTAGCATATGTTTCAACTTAAGCAACACCACCAATCAAAATAGAAGAGTATAGCTGGAGTAATTCTTGAATGATTTTCATTTTATTTTTTTTATATGTAACTTCCTTTTAAACTTCTACAATTAAAGTAGCTTGTTGAGAACTTTGTTTCTATTAAACATGAGTACATTCAATGATTAGACAATCTCTAGATCTTAAATTATGTGTATACAACAACAATGTCTCACAAGTTCACCGAAAAACCCCAAGTTGATAATTAAATGAAATAGTGAAATAGTCATCATTTAAAAAGATATATTCAAGAACTGTAATTTTTGGTGCATTGCCAAGGAAGCACTAAGCACTAAGGATCTTTATTTTACATTGATTTAGGAAATTTACATATGGAAAAAAATAGCTTAGTGGATTATCGATAGATCCTTTTGCTAAAATTTATCAAAATGTTCGTGCACACATGCTAGGATGCATGAATATAGCTCGAGAACTAAGAGGATATTTGTGTGGCATAGTAAGAACTATCCATTCTACTAATAGACTGGCAGGAAAATTAGGGAACAAACAAAATACTTCTTAAATTGAACAAAAATCTTATATTGAAGAAGTAACATCAAATATTGAAGTTGGCTCTATAGCCTGTTGAAATAAGCCCTCCTGAAAACCCTAGTCATAAAATGAGTCTTCTATTGACTCATTTACTTTAGAAGAATATGTAGCCTTTGAAGGACTTTGGAAAAATCCCTTATATATCATGGTTGAAGAAGAAGGAGAAGTTTTTGTTCAACAAAATCCTGTCACATTAGAATTTTTTGGTTGTGGAGCTTGATTATATTCTTGATTCATAGGTCTTGTTTCAGTCGTGTTTGGATCCCAGTTCATGAATGGGGGTGTAGGGGGGCTCACCCCCCACTATTCTCACTAGATAGAGGGGGTTTGGGGGTAGCGCTGCTAAAAATATTTTTTTTGAAAATTTCCTTGCAAAATATTGAAATTTCGTAGTCAATCTTGATCTTTCTATTGAATTTTTGTAACTATGGTCGGTCTTCATAATATATTTGAAAAATAATATTATAGAAAATAATATGTGTACTTGTAAAATTCGGCCCTACCAAAAGGTATTAAATTAATATTTGATTATTTTCCTAAAGGAAAAGTCGTCCCCAGCAAAAAGACACCTCACGAAAAGGTGCCTCTTGAAAGGTCATCTCTCCAATATAAATAAAGGGATGTCTCACCTCATTTGTACACAAGACGTTCATTGAGATAAAAGAAGGAAACCACATATCTGAGGCAGCCACAACAAGGTTTCAACGAAGGTCTCTTGGGGCATTTATCTTGGTCTATTATGATGGTGTGTTTTTGGTTGCCTTATCTCTCTTGAAGAGCAAGGTTTGGCTTGGAAATATTTGAACTATCTTCAAATTTGGCACAAAATTATTCTAGAGAAAGTTTGTTGGGTTTTTCCCCCTATTGGGGTTTTCCCAGGGTATTTATTGTGTCTCTTGTGCATGGTGATTCTTGTTTGTTTTTGTTGCTAGTTATTTGTATGTTTCAATGTATGGTTAATTTATGATGTAAAAGGCATAAATTTGGTTAACATTATCATAAGAAAATAATCATCAGATATGAAGCTATAAAAACAACATGGTATCAGAGCTATCAGATCCATCATTGCACAATTTCAAAGACAGTTTTTAAATGAATTGTTTTAAAGTAAACTAGAACACCTTCAAGAAGGTTTCAAGAGGCAATGAAATGGTTTAAGGGATGGTATCCCTAATTGAAGGTCTAAAGAAGGCCCTTTCAGTCTAATCACAAGCACATTTAAGGATCTAACCATAGGCTGTACATGTTGAGCCCCATCCACAACATAAAGGGAAGGGATTGAAGCCCCAACCACAGGTCCTGAAGGATACTAGAACCCTACCACGGACTTAAGGGAGAGATTAAAGCCTGGTTCCAGGCTTGAAGAGGTCCCAAATACCAAGACACGGTTTTGAGAGACCTTACAGCTAGGCCGCAATCCTGTTCCTTGTTATGAATCCTACTTAAGGTACCCACAGGCCTGCAAGGCCCCCATCGTAACACACTACAACAAGGCCAAATATATTTCTTGAGTAGGCTAAAAATATTATTGACTTTTGTTGAGCTGTTACAACAGGTTGAGACCTCTAAAGCCTTACCAAGTATTCTAGTTTTGCAATAGCAGTAGTTTCTTGAAGTTTCCAGTCTTAAATTTTTGTGCTCTTTTTGAACTAGCCCTGTTGGAATACTGNAATATCAGAAATTTTTACCACTTTTAATCAGAAGATATATTGTTTCACTTTAACAACAATGTCCATTTGTATATCATCAATGTATCATCTATCAAGAACACAATACACCGATATTTACGTGGAAACGCAAATGGGAGAAAACCACGAAATACTTTCTTATATATATATCAATAATTCAATCACATGAAGCACAAACTTCCAAATTCTCCATCTACAACTGGAAGGAGGATCCAACCCCCTATTCTCAGGCTCCAACCTAAAGGAAGCTACAACTCCCTAAATTCTTTGGCTCCAACCAGAAGGAGGCTACAACCCCTTGGTTTTACGACTCCAATCGGAAGGTGGCTACAACCACCTAGTTCTTAGGCTCCAACCTGAAGGAAGCTCCAACTCCTTGATTCTCCATCTCCAACCAGAAGGAGGATACAACCCCATTTCCTTGCCCCATCATGCCGACCTGAAATATAAATGTGGACTAACTATCATTGACTCTACCATTTTCATTGCCACAAACTCTGTCACTGTCAATATCATTGTCACTGTCACTTCCATTGCCACTGTAACTGTCACATCAACCTGTAACATGTCAACCTGTTAATGTATCGAACCTATCATTGGTCATCTTGTCCAACCTATCACTGCCATAGATACTCAACCATATCCTCTCACATGGATCATATATTGAGGACAACTGTTGGCAGCCACCAATTCTGTCGATTTTTATCACAATTGAAATCACCACAAAGAGATTATATTTTTTTGTAGCTGCCACCACCTTTCATTTATAAATGCTTATGTTTATAAGATTCAAGGCAATGATTGGGTTAAACTTATCTTATTGAGTTTTTCGTTTGAATTTTTGTTTGTTTTGTTTTTTTTTAAATTCATGACTGTAAGCATGAATTTAAATAAAAACTTGGTTTGAGATTTATATCTTCTAACTAAGAAATTTCGATTTGAAGGCACCCATATA
This sequence comes from Picea engelmannii, assembly GCA_009831015.1. Lineage (NCBI taxonomy): Eukaryota > Viridiplantae > Streptophyta > Pinopsida > Pinales > Pinaceae > Picea > Picea engelmannii. Next base: position 56,402 of record ML811256.1, on the reverse strand, counting down.
TTGCTAAGTTTCAAGTTTTATGAACTTATTGATTGATTCACTATCACAATTTTTATGTAATATGTGTATCATGACCGAATTGGCTCTATGGTTGATCGTTGGTTTTAATTTGAGAAATGTTCGAATGCACAAACATTGGATTAACTTTTGATACAGGTTTCATGCTATCAATATTCATATCAACACTCATGTCGCTTGGTACAAGCACGTTATACCCATGATTTCACCTCACCTTGCTATCCTATGCATTAATGAAACCATTCACTTTTTGAAATGACATTCGATGGTAGTCAGGGGTTTGATACTCATTATGGGAAATGGCTCTTAGATCTGAGTGCCTTTTGGTTCTCTGTATCTCTAAACTTAAGATTTCGCAGCAGGGTATTCTCCAAACCTCCCAGTTTTTGTGCCTTCGAGTCTACACAGACCTCTCTCTGCTACTCATCTATGAGAAGCTTAAACTTACCTCTTGTGATATCCATTGTATCTATTTCACAGTGGCACTGGCACCTGTGGTTCGAATCAAGCCGAATGGTTGTAAAGTTATTCTTTCCCATGATGACATCGTATATGACCTGAAGGCTCACAATTGGGATGTATTCCTCAGGAAATTTGAAGGCTACAACCTTGCGCTTGCACAGGCCTTTTCACAAACATTTGATGGATTTAGGACCAAGGTCGAGGATGTGCATTTGGAAATAACAGAAGATTTCATAAGCTGAGTGATAGGACTCCCATTGAAAGGTGAAAAGTGGTTTAAGAATGCTAAAATGGAGGATGTTCCATGGATCTTATTCATGGTTTCCCGCAAATCCACCTGCTACCCTAAAGGTATTCCCATTGCTTTTCTGAAACCTAGATGGCACAACCTTATTTTAATTTTGAAACAGTTCATCACATGTGGAGGTTGGTATGGTTTGGTTTTTCTATACCACGCTTGGTTGCTTATGTTATTCATAGGGTTTGAATTGAACATTCCATTATACTTATTAACGAGCCTATACAAAATGTCAAAAAGTTTTAAGAGACAAAACATGAATTATCTGTTGAGCCTCTTTAATCACAGGCTCATAAAAATCCTATTGATATCTCACATGTCCCAAATCGGAGACAACTAGGAGAATTTCTTGATCCGAAATGGTTTTTCCTAGGTTGACAATACAGTGAACCTGCCTTTGAATGTAAACCCCAAATTGGATAGTCCCGTGACCGAAAGTCAGGTTTTCAATTCACTTGAGGGCTTCGAATTTAATGAACCTGCGTCTATTGTTAAGAAAATACCATGTATGTTTTCGCCCAAGAAATCATTGGAACAGATAGTGGGAGAATTAAAAGGAAAAGCTTCCTCTGTGTCTACAAATGAACCTAATCTAAACAGTAATGATAAGACTGTTGTAAAGAAAATTCGTAAGGGTAAGAAAAAACATAGCTCAGATTTAAATTTTAGAAATAAGAGGTCTGGTCGATTGATTTTTAGGAGTTTAAGGAATCGAAAAAGTGATCATTTGAGCTCGATCTCTACGATCGAGGTCAATGATCAATGTTTAGGTCAAGATATAAATGATTTCTTGGCTCAGGAAGATCCAGACAACCAATGTCCCGAGAACAAAGCTATTACACAGGTTGAACAATATGAATTCATGTCTAAATTACCCCCATGTCTCAAAGGCAAAGAGGGTTTTGCAGGTATCAGTCACGACTTGAAACAAGCCACGGGGAAGCACGAAATACCCGTCGCTGACTATATTCCACATCGATATGCCATTGCACCAGTACATTGTGATAGTTGCTTAGATTGGATAGAGCGCTATTATATGGATATTCCATTCTTACAGGCTCAAGTAAAATGTCTAGATGCTTGGAATTCTCTCCTAGAACGAGAGAACCAAGACTTGAAAGCACACACAGAAAGGGAAAATAAAAGACTCAAGAGATCCGGTAATATAATCATAAAAAATACAACCAGTTGCAAAGCCATCATAAATTCGGAACTGTCTGATCCTTCATTTGCTAAATTTTAATGGTAAAAATGATTTTGTTTGATTTTATTCCATTCTGTTATGAAAAATTAAATTAGGGAGATTCAATTTTGATTTCTTTTGTTAATAATAAGACTAGCTACATAACCTATGATTCTGTAGCCAATTTATTTTTTGAATATTAGTTAGCATTGTTTTTCTGAATATCAAATTTGTTTTTGCTATCTACAGGAAATTCATGATTATGATGTTGATTACATGGAGAAAACACCTTGGATCATATGCTTTGTTATTCATTAGTTTCTTTCTTTTATGTTCATAAAACCTTATTATTATTTTTGACAAACCAACTCATACATGAGTAGTTTCTAGTTTCACTATATTTGTAATACTTTCTACTTTTGGGGGGGATTCAACTCTATCTTGCATGATAAGAGTGTGTGGATCCTAAACTAGTTTAAATATTGGTCACTCTTAGTAGTGACGGACATCTTTGGTTGGGATAAATTATGGACATATGATTTTGGAGACTGATATGGAGAAGTTGTTCACTATTTGGCTTTAGACCTGTGTGACGCTTACCCTATTATGTTTTTTACTTCCATCTTATGAAATGTTATTACGTTTGATACAACTTTAGCCTGGTTATCGTATGGTATTTCATTTGATTAAGTATTTTGATGATGTCTGTAATTTGTTGTTCCATATTACATTTGTGATCAATTTGTTATTTAAATATTGTTGATTTATGTTGGATATTGGATGATGGATTATATGAATGCTTTGTATTGAGTTTTCTTTATTATAAGTGTTCATTATTATAAGATCATCAGATCTGTACATTTATTAATCTGTTGTTATATTCTTGTTCCAAAGCGAGTTTGTTCTGGGAGTATTAGCACCGTTCTATTATAGGTTTCCCTCATAAGCAGGACAACCTGGAGCTTGAATTGCACAGGAAGATAAATTCATTTTAGTCGATTAATTACAGGTTAGTTTACTTGTTCTTTAGTTGGATTATTTATCAATGAAATAAGAATAGCTTGAATTAGCTTTGAATGTTTACCTATTCTTATTTCAATTACATTCGATTAGCACTCTTTAGTCTTTTTTAGATTTTAAATATTAAACGAAAAACAGAAAAATGTATGTGCTTTCTTTATCTCTTTGATAAAAACTTTCAAACAACATATATTTAGCAAGATATCCAGAAAATCTTGCAAATTGTATATACATTGTTCATAATCACATGCACATATTCATGTTTCTATTTTGACGTTTGTAAATTATTGAACTTATATTCTTAGTATCATACCTCCATAGATTAGTTTCATTTCTTTTATTATTTTTAGGATTTTTAGTTGGCCAACAGAGCCATTAAACCTGTCATGTCATTTCATTTCAAACGAATTGAGTTATTTAGACAACCCTGGTCTGGATTTGACCTTCTAGTTGATGGTGTGTCAATTACGCTCGTCAACAAATGGTGTTGGACGGAGGGCCTGAATTTAATTAATGGCACATGGAGGTCACAAGAATCCTCCCCCACACACTCACACTCTTGTCATAAGGTGTAGTCGCTCAGAAAATTACGTTACACTTGAAACAACAACTACCTCAAACAATAACCTTGATATTACCGTTGAACCGGTGACACCAGTTCCTCAAGGGGTTGACGTCAAATAAATTGTTCGTCAATCACTCATATGAACTCAGAGTGCCTTAGCCTGTATCAGACAACCTTGCAGGCCACTTAATCAACCCCTTGATTTCACAGAAATCCAAGAACAACTTAAAGGTACTGGTCTGTCTGAAAACCCTTTAGGTGGTAATACTACCAATCCTACTGAAACAACTATCCTTGGAGTTGGAGGATCTAGTATTCCACTGTCTCCACCTAGTTCTTCTCCATCCTCTTCAGGAGGAGAGTCTTCAGACGAAGGAAGTTCTTCATCAGAACCATCTCAGCCTTCGACACCACCAAATCCCATGGCAAACCAAAATAATCCTTCCATACCTTGGCTCAATCAATATGTCATGGTTGTACCTGGACCCCAACACCCATTACCTAAACACCCAGAGAAATGGTTGCCTAAATTTGATCCAGACTCAAAGCAATCCACTAAGGATCACATCAAGAAATTTATGTTGGCCATTAGACTCCAGAGTGTCTAACATGAGGATGTAGTATGCAGATTATTTCCTTATACTTTTGAGGGAAATGCCGCCACATGGTATTTTGCTCAACAGCCCCAGACCATCGTCTCTTGGGACAAGTTTGAAACTTGTTTTTTGGAAAAGTTTGGAGATGATAAATCTGCGGAAGTCTTGGTTATGGCACTCTCTAGTTTAAAAATTAACCTTAAAGAAAAAGTGAAAGACTTTAACCAAATATTTCTTACTTTAAAAAACAAAATCCATGGAGATTTGATTCCCGCAAAAAGTTTAATTGTCACATATTATGTTAAAGCCTTGCACAATAACATAGCCATTTGGGTTAAAAGGTCCAAGAAAAACACATTGTTAGAAGCCTTTGAGGAGGCAATCCAAATCGAGAAAGATATATTAAGATTAAAAGATAATATTAGTAATGAAACTGAAGCAACTTCATCTTCTAAGAAGAAAATAGAAATTCTCGCTAGGCCTCCTCAAACAAAAAACCAACAAGAAACTTTAGACCTGGAGAGATTGCAGAAATATTTCCAGAAACTATCCAATCAGGTCGTTGACTTGAAAAGATCAGCCGAGGAGGCATCCACAAGAAAAGGTAGTTTCAAACCTTCTTTTAGAAATCCTTTTCCTCCAAACCAGCCAAACCCAACCACAGAAGGTCTAAATTTCAAAATTTTAAAGTATGCTTTGCAAACCATCTTAGAATCACATGATAAATTTGTTTCTGTTCCTCCTGAAAATTTCGATGATATAGCTAAGGAAGAGGTACCAGAAGAGGAGGACTCATCTTTTCCTATTTCCGGTCACTTGTCGGATAGTATCTTCAAAGCAAATTTCGAAATTGTCCACCCCTACAATGCAAGAAGAAACAAAGAAAACCTCCTCCTGAAGTAAGTAAAAACATGTTTTGGTTATCACCTAATGTTGTAAGGGGGATTTTTTCTTAGAGAAGACCCCCCTTTGCGAAAAAAATGACAAAAGTGGGTCGAAAACCCACTTGTCCTAAGTTTCGTGAGCATGCGTGTATGATTTAAAATGGGCGTAGATTTGGGCGGCTGTGATCCATGCACCCAGATCTACGGACGAGGTCTGATTCCAGACCCCCCCTGTTGTTCTGCCTTTAGCGTAGGGAGGGGGGGTTCGATATGGTGTCGTGCAAGTTTGAACGGCTCGGATTAAAGTGCCCAGATCTATGGCTGAGGTCCAATTCTGGACCCCCCTTTCTCTTCTTCCTTTAATGTAGGGGGGGGGTCCAAAATTAACAGGTTCTCGCATGGGCCCCTCGCTATCCAGACACCTGCCTCCCAAGCCCACCTACCTATCCTATCCTTCCATATATCCCCCACTCATCGTCTTCTCGACCTATCATCGTCTCAACATCACTCATCGTCCTCTCACCTTCTGTCATGCATCTCCCACTCCCAGTCATCTCCTCCCTAACCGACTGCCTTCACTCTCCCTTCGCCATCACATCCTCCTTCCTCGCCAAGTCAACACCATACACCTGTCCTCTACCTTTCCAGGTGTTGTTTCCTATTTTCTTTCGTCCCTCTTTCTCCTGACACCTATACCCCCATGTCTCTGTCACCTGTTACCTCCATCTTAGCGTCCACAGTTCTTACCACTCGTCCACCTAATTGCTTTCCCTCCGTCGTGCCTGTCAACATGGCCTCCCCTCCCCTCACTCCCATGCCACGCAGATTAAATCGCCACTTCTTGTGTTTTCCTCCATTAAACCATTTTGTGTCATGTGGCCCATTTTATCCTCATCCACATCAGCAGACAAGGCCTCCTCACAGTAGTCCAACAAAGCAGCGACAACCAATGAAGATTCACCATGTTGTCCAAGTGCAGAGTTGACTGAGCCTCACCTGATCTCGAGAAAGCAGTTATTGAGGTAGTTGACGGTGGGTTAGACGTTGTCTCCTTCCATAAATAGAAAGCCAGGAAAAGACAAGCGCAGAGGTAGACTGTCAGTCCTTTCTGACAGAGATTGATTCTGACAGATGACTGCATGGGCATTTTTCCCAATGTATGCATGCATAACCTGACAGGAAAGCTCCTCAACATCAAGCATTGATTTCATGACATGATCGTGTCTCAGACATTCGAGCCAGTCTAAGTATTTGTAGGCATTTTTTCCATTTTTGTTGGTATCATTGGTAGAGCTAAGCTCCCTATTGTAAAGTTTTGATGAAGCACTGGTTTCCCTGGTTATGCATCTGTATGTGAAATTTCTTGTTTAATGACAGTCAACTTCTTTTTCCATCTTGTTTCCATTCAATGTTGAATTAGTTCATGATTGATTGAGTCACATGAAGCATCATGACAATGTTATATAAAGGTTTTATGTTAACGTTGTTATGGTTTCTTTTAATGTTCTTATGATTTAAATACAAGAAGTTCTTGTGTTTAAATTCTTCCCCTTCGGGCTATTGGAAGATTGATGTTCACACCGGACCTTTGCACTCTCTCATAGAAGTCTTCCTCCTACTCACCCTTATTACAACTCACTGTTTGAAGTTAAATTAAGACCTCACCTGTTCATGCATGGCCTTAGTCCAGGATTCTAAGTTAAATCGATATTGTACTGATTTTACTTCCAGTCGATCACCCCCTTTTTAAAAACATTGTGACATATAACGGATGGGCGTCGGGCTCTACTCCTGTTGCAATCTAGGAGTGACTTATGACACCAACATTTCTCGCATCGTTGTCAGGACGAATTTGAATATTTTCCTTGGAATTGAATGACAGTGAGCCTCTAATTCTGAAGGTGCATCAGGTATCAGAGCCCTTCAAGATTGTTACTGTGTACCTGGCGACTCCATTGTGATGACTCCACTCAGGCAAACTTGTTTTTTCAGTCATGGCTTCCAGAGGAAGACACATGAGGTTTACCCCACAACTTCAGTTGGCGACACCTAAAGCAGATCCACAAAATATTATTAGAAAGGGAAAGGCCCACAGAGAAGGAGCTTCTATTGTTGAACCAGGTATTTCTAATAATTTTCCATCTCCTTCTCTAGAAACTCCATTTTCTGCTTCTCATTTCCCTGTCATACCTTCTGCTGGAGTTTCTAGAACTCTAAATTTCGGGAGTGTTCCTGTTGAGTTTTCCCCTCCCGGTCTGGGATTGGAGGGTGAAATCCTTGTCACTCCTTTCTCCCCTAAAGTTGTACCTTAGCCTAGGTCCAAGACCACATAACATTTTTCTACTCTTAGCTTTACCACCCCTCCTCTTATTATTATTGCAACCACTGCAGAGAGGGAAGCCTCTGCCAACTCCAGTCCTATAGCCTCTCCTCTGAATCCTCCATTTTTTCCCTTTCCACCTGGAAGCTCAGTTCCAACATCCCCTGTTCGAATTCCTTCCCCTCCTATTTCTCCTTCACCTAACATTCCTATGGCAGGAGAAAATCCCCCCATGACTAGGATGGAGGCCATTATAGCTGCTAGGTATGCTCCTCTTGTGTTACCTTAGCCTCTCAATGCCCTTCTAGAAGATGGATACCTTAAGCAACTGCCCAGGTTTAGAGGTGAAGGGGACATAATTGTAGAAGAACACCTTGAAGCCTTTTACAATTTCACAGATCATAATGTCATCATGCATGCAGACGTATGGATGAGGATTTTTGTTCATAGTCTTGAAGGTGAGGCTAGGAAGTGGTTTAGGGCCCTGCCTCTTGGATCCATCGATGAGATAGAGGATTTGGATAATGCCTTCTTGAGACAGTTGGGAGATAAGAAAGACTTCATGTATTACATGGCATAGTTCGGGTATTTGAAGAGAAAGAAAGGAGAGTTTGTCTCTGACTTCTCCAAGAGGTTCAATAAGATGTACACTAAGATCCCTGTTGATATAAATCCCTCATAAGCTTCAACCAAAATTAATTATGCCAGTTCTTTTGACCCAGATTTATGCCTTTTGTTGAGGGAAAGATGAGCCACTTCCCTGGCTCACATGCAGGAATCGGCTGTGGAAGTTGAGTCGAATATATTGGTTGTTGATCGAATCAGAAATAAAGATGATAGAGACATACTGAGAAAGAGATCTGAAGATTCCACATCTAGTTCTTATACAACTTACCCTCAAGTGGACGAACTGACAAAGATGGTAAAAAATCTGTCTGCAGAGATGGAGAAAATGAAAGCGGAGGGAAAACAGACTTACAGAAATCCTCAGAACGTTGATAACAGAGGAAATTTCAGGAGGCCAAATAAAAAGGTTCCACATATTATGCCAAGGGAACAAAGAAGCAGAGATAGGGATGATTAGAGGATTCTAACTCCTCTCCAAAATAACCTGGTTGATGATGAGGAAGGAGAGGATATAGATGATATTGGTCCTGAAATTCACTGTATTGAAGACACCTCCCCTTTCCCCCATCTGACTCAATCTTCATATGAAGAATCCCTCGTGAACAGTCAAATCAATGAATTGAGTAAGGGGGAGAAGGCTAAATCCAACACTACTCCTAACATATACAACCTCAGGTCAAAGAAGAACGAAGGGAAGTCTGACATCCTTGATCAGCCCCTCATAGCAGAAAGGCCTACTAAGCCTACAACACTCACTACCAAGGAAAAGAAAACTCAGAATATTTTGTCAACAGCCAAAGACCCTATCCCTGAGGTAAGGGAAACTCCTAAGCCTCCTTCCTCCTTTAGGTTCGAGCAAGAAATTCAAAAAATTAGAATTCATGTACCCCTCTCAGAACTAGTTAAAAATGAATATTTGAAAAGGTCCCTCTCCAAACTGTTGCATTCTGATCCACCTCAGTCTACCACAAACTCAGTAAATCTCCAAGATGAAAAACCAACAGTCATCCTAGGTCCCATGGTAGAAGACAGAGATGATTCATCCCCTCCCTTCTACACATACCTAAACATACATAATAAGGTGTTGCATAACTACCTGATGGATTCATGGGCTTCCCATAACCTCATGCCGTAAACAGTCATGGAAGAGTTGGGACTGGAAGCCACAAAGGCCTATCATGATTTGTACTCTTTCAATTCAAGAAGGGTGCAATGTCTTAGAGTCATCAAGGACCTGGTGGTGTCCTTATTTTAGCTGCCAATGAAGAGTGTGGTCATGGACATTGTAGTAGCTGATGTTCCCCCCAAGTTTTTCATGTTGTTGTCAAGATCTTGGATTAAAAATCTTGGAGTAACATTACATATGGACCTCACATATGCCACTATTCTAGTCTTTGGAGGAGAGCACAAAAGATTGTACATAGAAGCTCAGTTGGCTTAAATTGTCAGTGACGAAGCAGACCCCACTAATCATCCTATATTGACACTTGACATGGATTTGGGGTCTAGTTTGTTGCATCTCAATGATACTCCTGAATCCCCTCTTGAAATCAGAAAGCAACCCATTTCTTGTCATGAAATACATCCTCCAACTACCTATGTGTGGAAGATGTTCTTCGATGGAGCCTCTTCTAGTGAAGGTGCTGGTGCTAGAGTGGTTTTTGTGTCACCTTGTCAGGAAACCATATCCCTATCACACAAGCTAGAGTTTGAAACTACCAATACTGTGGCAGAGTATGAAGCTCTCGTGTTAGGTTTGAGGGCTGCAAAGGACATGGGAATTAAAGAAATATCAGTGTTTGGTGATGTTGAGTTGATCATCCAGTAGGTCAGAAATATCTATCAGGACAAACACCCTTGGCTCAGGATCTATGGGAATGAAGTATGGGACCTCATTGACAGTTTTTTCCTATCTTTCAGCATATCATTTATTCCAAGAGGAGAAAACACTGAGGCTGATTCTCGGGCTGTTTCAGCAAGTAATTTCAGAGTTCTTCTACCACCCAAACTCAGATATGATATAGAAGTAAAATACAAACCCTCCATACCTAACAATGTCAAACATTGGAAGGTGTTCGAGGATGATCTTGAAATTAGAAAATTTCTTGAGTCTGTTGATGAGTTCTCTACATTGCACATTGATCAGGATCCTGATCCCGAAGGTGACCCTCACCCTGAGGTATTTTTAAATAAAATTGCTAACCACCATATTGTTCAGTTGCCTAGCAATCACATTCCAAAGGGACTAGTTTCTTTAGAAATATTGTTCAATGGGAATGATGTTGCAGTGAAGGGTAAGGTTTCAAATGAGTATGTTGATGTAACGAAGTGAAATATTGGCACAGAGGAGAATCCTAAATTTGTCAAGTTGTCAAGTAGCCTGTCAAGGGAGAAGAGAGCCGAGTATGCTGAGTTATTAAAAGAATTTGCTGATGTGTTCACCTATAATTATGAATACCTCAAGACATATGACACAGCTATCATTGAACACAAGATCCCACTAAAAGAAGAGGCTAAGCCATTCAGGTAGAAGCTAAGACAGATTAATCCGATGTTGTTGCCTGTCATGGAGAAGGAAGTAAAGAAGCTGTTGAATGATCAAATCATAGTCCCTTTGAGATATTTGGAGTGGGTGGCTAATCTGGTGCCAGTAAGAAAGAAGAGTGGAGAAATCGGACTTTGTGTTGATTTCAGGAACCTGAACAAAATCTCAAGAAAGGAAAATTACCCCTTACCTTAGATGGAGCACATTTTGCAGAAGGTAACTGGTGCATCCAGGATATCCATGATTGATGGATTTTCTGGTTACAATCAGATATCAGTCTTGCCTAAGGATAGAGAAAAGACAACCTTCACCACTCCTTGGGGTACATTCATGTATGCTAAAATTCCTTTTGGGCTGATGAATGTAGGAGCAGCATTTCAGTAAGCCATGGGCATAGCCTTCATCAGGGAGAAAGATCAGTTCATGGTAATCTATATGGATGACATCACTGTCTTCTCTAGATCTGATAAAGAGCATTGTTGTCACTTGAGGAAGGTTTTCTTGAAATGTAGAAGGTTTGGCCTTTCCTTAAACCCCAAGAAATATTTGTTTGCCATGAAGGAGGGGAAGTTGCTAGGCCATATTGGGAGTGAGAATAAATCCTAGCAGGGTAGAAGCAATTCAGACCCTGTCACTTCCCAGTTCCATAAAGGAAGTCTAGGCTTTCTTGGGGAAGATTAACTTTCTGAGGAGGTTTGTCTCAAATTTTGCTGAGTTGGTGAAACACATCATAGTTATGTTCAGAAAGGGGAATGCAGTAAAATGGACTATTAAACCCAGATGATATTTTGACCAAATTAAAAGGGCATTTACTGAGGCACCTATGTTGATCAGTCCTGATTACTCCAAGGACTTTATGATTTTCTCGTTTGCTTCTTTTGATAATGTGGCAGCTGTTTTATTGAAGAAAAATATTGAAGGGTTGGAGAAGCCGATTTCATTTTTCAGCCAGGCATTAAGAGATGCAGAGGTCAAATATGACATCATGGAGAAATAGGATTATTCCTTGGTGAAATCTCTCAAAGATTTTAGATTCTATGTCTTGAACTCAAAGGTAATTGCATACATTCCTTCAACCTCTATGAAGGACATCCTTATACAACTTGATATAGATGGGAGAAGGGGTAAATGGATTGCCAAGATCCTTGATTTTGACCTGCAGATAAATCCCACCAAGTTGGTTAAAGGGAAGGGTTTAGCCAAGATGCTCGTTGAATCCAATTGTAAAGCCTTGGGGGTCAACTTCATCAATGTTTGCTCAAAAAATCAGCAGGTTGAATTGTCTAATGGCAGCCTTCAAGACAGTCCTCCACTAGCAGAGTGCACCTGGTATAGAGATATTATATATTTTCTGCTAGAATTTAATCCCCTTGATGAAGTGGGGAAGAGTAAGGAAAGAGATTTAAATCTCAAGGCAGTCAGGTATTTCCTTATTGACCAAGTTTTATATTGGAAAGACCCTCTGGGAGTGCTTATGAGATGTTTGAACCCACAGGAGGCCCAAAGAGTTATCTTTGATTTCCATAGAAGCCTATGTGGGGGACACCATTTATGGAAGACCACATACCACAAAATTCTAAGGGCTGGGTACTACTGACCCACCTTATTCATTGATTTCTGCAGAGAGGTTAAAGCCTGCATCAAATGCCAAAACTTCTCAGGAAAGCAGCAGCTCAAATATCTACCACTAAAGCCTGTAGTAGTGGTAGCACCCTTCCAACAGTGGGGGTTGGACTTCATCGGAGAGATTCATCCTGCTTCAAGTAGTCAACACAGGTGGATCTTAACTGCAATAGACTATTTTACCTAGTGGATAGAAGTTATCCCCACCAGGAGTGCTTCACACAAAGTTATCATCAACTTCCTGGAGGATATCATAGCAAGGTTTGGCTACCCCATTAGAATTGTCATTGATAATGCTGCCTCTTTCAGGTCTGAGCCTATGGTTAAGTTCTGTGAGCAGTTTGAGATTTCAATGATTCATTCCACTCCCTATTATTCTCAAGGCAATGGACTGGAAGAGTCTTCCAATAAAATTCTGATCAAGCTCATTAAAATATTATTGGAAGACAATAAGAAGGTCTAGGATTCAAAACTCAAGTTCGCTTTGTGGGCTAATCGAGTGACAACCAAGATATCCCTGGGCACCTCCCCTTTTCAACTTGTTTATGGGATAGAAGTTGTATTTCCCACTAAGTTGGATCTACCTGTAGCTAAATTCTTTCAATATTATGAAGCAGAGACAGACAATATGGTCAGAAGAATTCATCAACTGGTGGAATTGCAGCAGACCAGAGAGCAGGTAATGGACAGAGCTTATGATTGTCAGCAGAAGATCAAGCAAGCCTTTGATAGGAAGGTCAGAAAAGAATATTTCCAGTTGGGAGAGATGGTACTTAAATGGGATGCACCCAGACAGGATAGAGGCAAACACAACAAGTTTGAAGCCCTCTGGATTGGGCCCTTCAAAATATCTGAAGTATTTTTAAATAACACCTACAGGTTGTAGGATTTGGAAGGCGAGGAGGTTTTTAATGGCCCTGTGAATGGGCATTTCGTGAAGAAATGTTTTGTTTGAGACTCAAGTGGCTCTGCCATTTTTGTAAATATTGTTTTATGTTTGTGTTCGGTTTTAATAAGGGACTCCATATCCCAACAACAAGGCACTGAAGCTGTAAAATAATTTCTTGGTAGCATGCAAGAGGCATGCCATCCCCCATGGAGCCTAATGTTATCACCTAATATTGTAAGCGGGATGTTTTCTTAGAGAAGACCCCCCTTTGGCGGAAAAAATGACAAAAGTGGGTCGAAAACCTACTTGTCCTAAGTTTCGTGAGCGAGTGCGTATGATTTAAAATGGGCATATATTTGGGTGGTCGTGATCCACGTGCCTAGATATACGAATGA
>ML811256.1:27614-42927 GCA_009831015.1 Picea engelmannii | reverse complement strand
GTCGTGCAAGTTTGAACGGCTGGGATTAAAGCGCCCAGATCTATGGCTGAGGTCCAATTCTGGACCCTCCTTTCTCTTCTGCCTTTAACATAAGGGGGGGGTCCGAAATTAACCGATTCTCACGTGGGCCCCTCACTATCCTGACACCTGCCTGTTGGGTATGTGTTATATTCTTTGCATGTGTGTGTGTGGGTGCATCAGATACGACAACTGCGTTTGGGCAGTTTTTGCTATTTTTAGCGGATTTTTAAATTAATCCCAGATTAAGGGATTAGGGTTTTGGTATCTATGGAATTCCTAAAAACATTGTATATATTGTATGGCGAATGGTGAAATTCGATATAATGAAAATAAGAAAGGTTTTCCCGGTTGAGGGTTTCCAATATAAAATATCTGTGTACTTTGTGTATGAGCCATTGATTAATTTCTGTATTTCTTAAGAATCTATATGCATTGATTTACTTCACAGGTTTAAAACTTACACTACCTCCCAAGCCTGCATGTCTATCCTATCCTTCCATCTGTCCCCCACTCATCGTCTTCCTGGCCTATCACCATCTCGACATCGCTCATCCTCCTCTCACCTCCTGTCATGTGTCTCCCACTCCTAGTCATCTCCTCCTAAACGACTACATTCTCTCTCTCTTCACCATCACATCCTCCTTCCTTGCCAAGTCAGCACCATACACCCGTCCTCTACCTTTCCAGGTGTCATGTCCTCTTTTATTTCGTCCCTCTTTCTCCTGAAACCTGTACCCCCATGTCTCCGTCACCTGTTACCTCCACCTTAGTATCCACAGTTCTTACCACTCGTCCACCTGATCGCTTTCCCTCCGCTGCACCTGTCAACATGGCCTCCCCTCCCCTCACTCCCATGCCATGAATATTAAATCGCCACTTCTTGTGTTTCCCCCCATTAAACCATTTTTGTGTCATGTGCCTTGTGTTATCCTCATCCACGTTAGCAAATAGGGCCTCCTCGTAGCAATCCAACAAAGCAGCAACAACCAATGAAGAGCCGCCACATTGCCCAAGTGCAGAGTTGATCGGGCCTTACCTGATCCCGAGAAATAAGTTATTAAGGTAGTTGACAGTGGGTGAGACGTCATCTCCTTCCATAAATAGAAATATGGGAAAAGACAAGCACAGAGGTAGACTGTCAGCCCTTTTTAATAGAGATCGCATCCGACAGACGACTGCATGGGCAGTTTGCCCAACTTCTGCATGCGCAGCCTGACATGGAAGCTCCTCAACATCAAGCATTAATTTCATGACATGATCGTGTCTCAGACATCCGAGCCAGTCTGAGTATATGTAGGCATTTTTTCCATTTTTGTTGGTATTGTTGGTAGAGCTAAGCTCCCTATTGTAACGTTTTGATGAAGCACTGGTTTCCCTGGTTATGCATCTATATGTGAAATTTCTTGTTTAATGACAGTCATCTTCTTTTCATCTTCAATGTTGAAAGAGTTCATGATTGACTGAGTCACATGAAGCATCGTGACAATGTTATATAAAGGTTTTATGTTAACGCTGTTATGGTTTCTTTTAATGTTCTTATTATTTAAATACAAGAATTGATTGTGTTTAAATGCTTCCCCTTCAGGTTGTTGGAAGCTTGATGTTCACAGCAGACCTCTGCACTCTCTCACAAAAGTCTTCCTCATACTCACCCTTATTACAACTCACTATCTGAAGTTAAATTAAGACCTCACCTTTTCATGCATAGCCTTAGTCCAAGATTCTGAGTTAAAACGATATTGTACTGAGTTTACTTCCAGACGATCACCCCCTTTTTAAACAAATCGTGACATATAACTAATGGGCATCGGGCTCTACTCCTGTTGCAATCCAGGAGTGACTTCTAACACCAACAGTTTCCAAAACAATAAAAGCAAACTGAAATTAAGCAAATCCTAGCAGCCCTAGTTTTAGAGTATGATTTAATTGATGATCTAAAGAAATTGAGGGCTGATATTTATGTTTTTGAACTGCTGAAATTTCCTCTTATTTTGCAGAAAATACTTCAAAGCATCACTGAAAAACAGTAAAAAGAGTGATGTTAGCAACAAAAAATCAGCAGAAATTGATTCAAACACAACTAAAATTTCCCAACTAAAAAGACATCTAAACCTCAAGACAAAAGGGACTTAGCAGAAAAAACTGTAGCAAATGTAAATAAAACTATTTTAGGGACAACATTAAAAAATCAACAGAATTCTGTTGTTTCCACACGGAAAAATGTCCCACCTTTTTTATTAACCTTTGAAATTTTTAATAAGAATGTACATAATTGCATGGTCAACTCCGGTGCATCATCAAACATGATGCCTCTGTCTGTATGTCAAAAAATTAATGCAGAAGTACAACCTAATGATCTTAAAATTATTCATCTAGTTCGAACAAATGTCAAAGTAATCGGTGAGCTTAAGAATGTGTTGATTAGACTATCATCCAATCCTAAATTTCATCAAGTAATTGATATAATCATTGTTGATATTCTTAAAGTTTATGGTTTGTTTTTAAGTAGAGTCTGGTCATAACAGCTACACGGTTATTTCAACACAAACTGGTCTCACTTGTGGCTGCCTGAAAATGGACAACCCAATAAAATTAGGATAAAACGAGAACATTATCTTAAGCATACCATGACAGATTTGAATGATCCAAACACGCCTTTCATTACCACAATAAATTCAATGGAAATGTAGGGGATGAATACATTTTTCGGTAACTTCATGACTGAAATTTATCCTATCACAGACCCAGAACAACAATCCAAAGTAACGGTCTGCACTCAGATATCATTTTCGCCAAATGTGCCAAGCACTACTAATGACACACAAATCTGTTCCTTATATTTTGATGGATCCAAATCCAAAGAAGGAGCATGTGTTGGCTGTGTACTCATCGATCCTACAGGTAATAATACTTTTATTGCTTGTCGGTTAGAGTTTGAATGCACTAATAACACGGTCAAATACGAACCACTTCTACAAGGACTTAGAAAATCACTAGATATGGATGTGCAAAATTTTATAGTATTTGGTGATTCAGAAATCGTGTTCAAGCAGGTAAGAAACACCATACATTGTTTGGCACCGCATCTGCAAAGCTACCAAACCGAGGTATGGAGTCTAATGCATAAATTTTTAGCATTTAATATAAATTCCATTCATAGGATGAGTAATTCAGAAGTTGATTTATTGGCCAATGTTGCTTCTAGACTGTTGCCCATTGAAGGTCTTTCCCCTAATGAGTTTTTGATCGCATTGTTGTTCAGGCCATCGATTCTGGATAACATCACGAATTGGAGAGTATTCGATGATGACCAGTAGATCATCAACTTTCTACATATGGAAGACACCTTCCAAGATGCAGTCATTAATGAAGGAACTCATGACAAGAACCTCTGAAACTTAACGGTAATATCTGATCCGTGATCTCCTGAATCGACATCCGAGATGGTAAAATCTATCCCCATATCTATCATGAGATTAGAAAATTTTTATGACTTGCATGATAAGTTTAAAGGGGTAGTCAACTGTAAAACTAACAGTTCCTCTTTGATATATGAAACTGTTAATTTAGGAACAAGGGATAATCCTCAAAATATTAATTTGGGAAAGGGATGTTCCAAGCAAGAAAGATTCGTTTTCATAAAGTTATTTAAATAATTTAAAGATGTATTTTCTTGGACATATGATGATTTGAAAACTTTTGACTCGAACATCATACAACACGTAATCCCCATGAAACCCCAGACTCAACCTTTTCAATAGAAATTGAGGAAAATGCATCCTAAATTGGAGCCTACTGTTAAAAAGGAACTAAACAAATTACTAACTGCAAAGATAATTTTCCCAATTAGGCACACTCAATGGGTGTCTAATTTAGTCCTTGTAAGGAAGAAAAATGGTGAAATTTGACTTTGTGTCGATTTTCATAACCTTAACCGAGCGTTTGATAAAGAAAACTACCATGTTCCCCCAATGGAACAAATTCTACAATAGATGTCAGGTTCCGAAAGACTATCTCTGCTAGATGGTTTTTCAGGATACAACCAGGTCCTTATGTCTCTGTCAGATCAGCTTAAAACCACCTTTCGTACCCCATGGGGCACTTATGCCTACAGGAAAATGCCTTTTGGACTAATTAATGATGGTGCCAATTTCCAGAGATCAATGGATATTTCTTTTCGTGGCCTCATTAACCAGTCAGTCATGGTCTATATTGATGATGTTATCGTCTTCTCTAAAAACAAGAAAGATCATTTGTCTCACCTTAGGGATGTCCTGGAACGATACTGCAAGTTCGACATATCTCTCAACCCTAATAAATTGGTATTTGCAGTAGAGCAAGGAAAATTGCTTGGGTGTATAGTGTCTAAGGATGGAATGATTATTGACCTTGAAAGAACCCAAGCCATTGCTAAAATTCCCCCTCCATCTTCCAAAAAGGCCATGCAATCCTTTTTGGGGAATATTAATTTCGTCAGAAGATTTGTCCCAAGTTTCTCATAAATGGTTAGACCATTAAAAATTTTAATTAAAAAAGATGTTTTGTATCGATGGGGACCCCAATAAAGTCAGGCTTTCAATTAAATTAGAAAATCAATAATAGAAGCCCCTTCCTTGATGAGTCCCGATTTTTCTTAGGATTTCACTCTTTACACTTTTGCATCTAACCGATCTTATGTTGTTGTGCTTACACAGAAAATCGCTGAAAACAATGAGATACCCATTGCCTTCATGAGCTCATCTTTTAAAGGGGCATAACTTAATTACCCAACAACAGATCAATAGACATATGTTGTTTTCAAAGCAGTGAAACACTTCTGGTCTTAGCTGTTGAAATCTAGAACCAAAGTTATTGTTCCCTACCCTGTTGTGAGGAACTTGTTAGTACAAAAAGAGATGGGTGAGAAAAGGGAAAATTGGATGACTTCACTATAGGAATATGACCTTGAAATAACTCTTGCACAAATTGTTAGAGGTCAAGGCCTGTGTAAACTAGTGGTTGATTCAGTTGAAGAACAAGAAATTCAAATAAATACCTCAACTGTAAATCAGCATGACAAAAAGCAGATCAGCTATGCACAAGATACTCCCAATTCTTGGTATGAAAACATTAGATTCTACTTGACACATGGATCTACTCCCTGCAATATTGATACTAAAAACATAAGAGCACTTAGGCTTAAATCTGCATCTTTCCAGTTAATAAATGATGTATTATTTCGAAAGAACTTTGATGGTGTTTTTCTGCATTGTTTAGAAAAGAAAGAGTCTGAAAGAGTGTTATACGAACTTCATGCAGGTGAAGCCCGTGGTTGCTTCAGTGGAGATACCATTGCCCAAAAGTGCTAAGAGTTGGATACTATTAGCCTACTTTGTTAAAATATGCCCATATGCTGTCCCGCAAATGTGTAATCTGCCAAAAGGCTGCAAGACAGGTGAAAAAGGAAAATTTCCCTTTGCAACCTATCACTGTAGATGCACCTTTTCAGCAATGGGGCCTAGACATCGTAGGACCAATTAATCCCTCTTCTTCGCAGTAGCACAAGTATTTCCTTACAACAACAGACTATTTTACAAGATGGTCAAAAGTTGTACCTTTAAAAGTGGTAAACACACATTAGGAAGTATATTTTTTGAACTCTCATATCATCACTCAATTCGACATTCCTGAATGTCTGGTTTTCTATAATGCCTCTTACTTTTCATCCTTTGATATGAACGTTTTTTCCTTGGAAAAGGGGATTAAACTGAAGTATTCGACAAGATACTACCCTCAAGGAAATGGCCTAACAGAATCAATGAATAAAAATTTAATCAAGATTATTAAAAGGACAATTTCAGAAAACCATAAGAATTGGCACAATGCACTGTATAATGCATTTAGGGATAATAGGGTAACGCCAAAATATTCTATCGGTAATTCCCCTTTCTTCCTCATCTACGTAAGAGAAGCCATCCTTCCCCCACATGTCTTACTCCCTTCTCTACAATTGTCGTAGAAATTTCAAGAAGAGGAGTGCCCTCCTCTAGAAAATCGAATAAATGCCTTATTAAAACTAGAGGAGGTGAGAACGCAAGCAAAGCAGAAACTGGATCAGCACCAGCAAATTGTAAAAAGCTAGTTTGATTCAAATTCATCTTTAGATAGGAACTTTGATGTTGGGTATCTGGTTCTCAAGTGGGACAAATCCCATGAGGGTAAGGGGGAACATACCAAGTTACAAAATGTGTGGCTGGGACCATTTGTAATCTCTGAAAAATTGGGTCCCAGCTCTTTTCATTTGCATAATTTGGAGGGACAACCAGACACTTTCCTGGTGAATGGCCAAACTCTCAAGAGGTATTTCACTGGATAATTTCTGATGCACCCTCTTGTAAATATTTTAATTTTCTTGTCCATTTTGATTTTCGTTCTTTTCATTTTGCTTGATTTTTATTGGTTTTCTAAATAATTATGTCTGAGTCACCATTTCATTGGTGGAAGGGAATCATAATTATCATTTATAAACAGTAGTTGATAACTTTCCAAGCACCTGATTAGTAAGTGCCAAAACTCAGATCAGCAAACGTAAGTTTTTGTTCAAATCGGTGTTTATGATTCCTCATTGAAATTACAAGATCACACCATTATCATTAACAAACTTCTAACGCTATCCCTGTTTTAAGGAAAACAACTCGACTGCACCTTCCTATCCTCGAGATGGTTTCCTAATAGAAATATAAGTGTATGAATCATGATAAAGGCCATCAAAACAAAAGAATAATTTGTAAATGATCAAAATTTTCATTCCAAATTATGATATTTTCGGTATCACCCCGCCCTCTTGAATATCATGAAGTTCTGCAAATTATAAACAAATTCTAGAGGTTTGAAAGCATTGTAATGTGTG
This sequence comes from Picea engelmannii, assembly GCA_009831015.1. NCBI lineage: Eukaryota > Viridiplantae > Streptophyta > Pinopsida > Pinales > Pinaceae > Picea > Picea engelmannii. The sequence continues at coordinate 36,017 of ML811256.1, read as the reverse complement.
ATAAGTGTATGTAAACCCACCGAGACATTCAACAGGTCTGTTGGCAGTGGGTAAATGCATGCATGATACCAAGGCAAATTTGTCGGGGTATTAAACATGCCTGCTAGCAGCGAAGCAATGTCGGGTTTAAGAAGATTTGCAGGTATGTCTTTTAATTTGATCAAGTGTGAATATGTGATTTATCATGAGTGGATGACTCTTGGACAGGACAAAGGTATTAGAGTGGGTTAAATGGCATCCCTACCGAGGCTATGGATGCATGCTGGTAGTAGTGGCCTTGTCAACAGTATCGAAGTAAAATTGCATAAATATCGCTATACTTGTGATCAAATTTAGATACCAGATTGCATTTTTTAAACAGAAATACATTTGATGCTAAACTGTGTAATTTTCTGATTTATGATCAGAAACTTGTCAAAATAGTCCAAGATTTAGCCTTCCTCAACAAGTGCGCCTAAAATTTCAACCAAGAAACCCTAAGAAGGGCAAAAATTTTAGTCCTCAGAAATGTGAGTGAAAGATCATGAAAAATACAAGGGTTTAAACCCTTATTTATACAATATTGTTGGTATCTGACTGAAATGGGAAAGAAAGAGTGCACGAAGAAGAATGACAACTGGAAGAGAAATCGTGGAAAAGAAAGCGTGCACGAAGAAGAATGACAGTTGGAAGAGAAATCGTGGGAAAGAAAGTGTGCACGAAGAAGAATGACAGTTGGAAGAGTAATCATGGGAAAGAAAGTGTGCAGGAGGAAAGCGACAATTGGCAAGAAGCACAACACATGCGCATGCAAGAAGGAGGCGATAGCTGGAAGGAAGCAGCGAACTCATGCAAAGAAGGAAGACCTAACGACATTAGAGTTAGGGATTTTGGTAAGATTTTTTGTGTAAACGACTGAAGAGCCTGATAGATATAAATATAGGTAAGCAGGTATCAAAAAGAGGTTCAGAGATTTTGCGAAGGTTGAGATTTACTACTGTTGTAGAGTTGAACTCGTTTTATGTAATGTTTTGATAAGAGAACTACTTGTAATGAGTGAGATAAGCGGGAAGTAGATCTCGAGGATTAGATCGTAGGATGAGGAGCCTGGTGCGATCTAGTTCGCCTCACAGATATCTACCGATCTAAGAAGAATTGTAAGCGTGAGGCACGATAACTATAGAACTACCATAATAAGAGAGACAAGAGCCAAATCTTTGTGGACGCAGCCCCGAGAGGGGGTGAACCACGGTAATACCTGTGTAATGTGATGAATGCATGCATATCTTTGTTTACTCTTGTTAGTTAAATGTTGAATGCGATGAATGAATGAGTTATTATACTATTTAGTTCATTACTGTTGCGTTATTAAATCCTGAAGGTCAGATAACAATAGTTTGTAATACAAGTCATAAGTAATGGCTCAGAACACAGACCCTCTATCTCCTACTTGATCCTAGTCTGTAAACACATGATTCTTACAACCACCCATTAAAGCTATCTCATGTGAGACTGCACAGTGCATTCGGTGTGTTGTGTTGCCTTCTATTTCACCAGAGGGGCCGATAGTTTTAGTCTTTGTTGGTACCCTGAAAGATACAAACCCTGGGTCAGTAGCGTAGAGTTGTTTGATAGGTTAAAACCAACAAATGGTTTCGTTGTTGGTTGTAAGAGGAACAAGAAAGCATTGATTATATGAGATAAAACACATGTGGAAAAAAAATGAGTGAAACTAGACGACCCCCGAGTCACTAGAAGGGAATGTTGAGAACGTGGAACCCCGCGAAAGAAGAAATTGAAGGTTGGTTGAGAACTAAAGAGATAGAGTTTTCCCAGGAAGATAATAGAAACCCTAGCCTAACGCCTCACAAATATATGGATAAATACGTGTTTACAGATTTACACGAAGTCTTTTTCTATGATTTTCCTCACCTATTGCAGGAGTGGATACTAAGGTTGAAAGATAACCACGCGATGAACTGGATCCGACAACTAGATTGGACCCAAATACAGATTGACTAGTTACAACAGGTGAAAAACAAATTCACCCGTGCAGTCAAATTTTGGCTTGATAGTATTGTGGCAGGTTTCATTACAAAATTTGCAGTTGACATAGCGAAGTCATACAACATGACAGAGCGGGAATTTCTACGCGGACCTCGTGGAAGGTACATTCAATCACTATATACTTCGATTAAAATACTTCTATATAACAAAGGTGTAATGACGATGGAAGCAGACAGCTAAAATTCCCTGCTTGCATGGGGGAAGGGGGGAAGCACTGACAGAGGGAAGTATAAATGGTCGAAGGAGAGGATAAAGGAAAGAAGGGGGAGGAATTCTTGGACCAGATATTGATGGATGACAACCAACTTAAGTGGATCTTGGCATCACTTGGAATGACGCGTAGCGGAGTACCCTACCAATATAAGGTGAATACCAAGAAATGATTCGTAGCCGCAAGGGAGGGCTTGGAAAGCAATGAAAAAGAGGTAGAGGATCTCTAGGCTATGGAGAAGATTGAGGAAATCCTATGTACAACCTATGAGAGGAAAAAAAGAGGCCCAAGAACAGGAGGAGAAGATATCCATCCTTTCCATATTAATGTCAGTGTGGAACCCATAAACCCATGTGCAACTAAGACACCAAAGACAACGTCACCATTTAGACAATCGAAGTTCGTAGGAAGTTCGATAGGGAGAAGCACATCTACCACAGGAGCAACAACTAGAGGAGCCAGTTTAGGCAGTATTAGTCAAGTATCTACACCGTGTGGCGGAGGTAGCAACTCAGTATTTAGAATGGCAGGACATGACCCCACGATCAGATTACCATAATTCTGAGGAGAAGCAGTAGAAGACCTGGAGAAGCATTTGTTCATTTGTGGAAAGATCTGGGAGGCAAAACAGATCACGGATGAAGATGCCAAACTTGTGTAGCTATCGATCACGCAAAGAGACCACGCACTAGACTGGTACATGAGTCTAGACACAAATAGTACTCCTAGCATGACGAGGACACTGGCAGACATCAAGAAGCTACTGATTAATGAGTTCCAAAAGCCAAGCTCAGAGGACCAGTACATGAATGAAATGATCGAGATCAGACATAAACCAGGAGAGTCTGTATGGGAGATTGACCAAATATTTAAGCGATTGAAGGGAAAGTTAAAATACCTTATGAACGAGATGCAACACCAGCATTTGTTTGTCAACTCACTACTCCCACACCTAAAATACCCCTTACAACAACATAAGTTTCAGACGCAATCCGAGGCACTACAAGCAGCCTTGCAGCAGGAAGAGAACCAGTACCAACAGACAGACCCAACCATTGAATAATTGAAGGAGGATTTTAAGAACCTCACATTTCAGTTGAATTAGAACAAGAACAAGGACAGACAAGTAGTTGTTTGGTGCACCACATGCAGGACAAAAGGACACCACAAGAACGAATGTCCAACATTTGTGCAGTATATGGCAACATGTCTGCTAAACCCACTCCCACAGGGAGGATTATGGTGTGAAGTATGAAAGAAACCGGGTCACGACCCTTATTACTGCACGATGATTCATAAGTATCCGACAGTTCCCAAGAATTCTTATTTCACCTTTTGTAAGTCCATAGGCCATGACGACAAAGATTGCAGAACTATGGCACTGATGCGGGACAAAACATTGGATGCCTACAAGGTACATGCCAAAATGATGATTGGGCAAGCAACGCCACAGTTCAATCAAGCCCCAACTCCATACAATACTGCACAGTAGCAGTACAACACTGCACAACAACCATACAACAATACACAACCACAGTACAACCTGGCGCAACCCTGGTATAATATCGCGCAATACAACCAGGCACCACCATATAACGCATTGAGAGGGGAAAAAGCAGGCTATCGAGGAGGAGGATGAGCCAGAGGAGGCTTTGGACGTGGCAGAGGACCAGTCACATGTCACAATTGTCAACAACTGGGACATTATGAAAGGGAATTCCCATTGCCTCCAGCAACTTTTATGTATTTTCATGCATCGAATCACGAGACAGAGGAATGCCTGACACTGTTAGTAAAGATCCAGGAAAAAAGGAACTAGAACAACTAGAATGTTCAATGGATTTCAGCCGAAGCAAGGGAACATGGACGAAATATCAACATAGTCACCCGTGGAGGAATGAAGACAGAAAATGACACAGCTCGACAAGAACCTGCACAGAACCAGTGGGTAAGGAAGAACACTGAACCAAGGAAGCAGTTCAATGCACCCAAAGAAGAGGAGACTTTTAAGAAAGCCCTACAGGAATTTCAAAAGAAGGACACAGTGTCAACTTCCACTATGCAACCAACCCACAAAGCCCCAGAATACGAAATGCCACCATCATTGGATCATACCAAAGGAATGTCACTCAAGGGACAAGTAAGTACTATCAAATATGTTTTGCATTCATGCATCAAAATATTAAGTGATCCTTCATTTGTGAAAATATTGCAAAACATCTTAGAGAAATGTAGCAACGAGACAGAACAAAATCTAGAACCAAAGATTGCCAATCACCTATACACAAGGAGAAGAACAAGTAGGGAATTCAGATTGAATGTCAACATTGGGGATTTCAATATGGGAGATATCATACTGGACCTAGGATCCGAAGTAAATGTACTACCCAAGAAAACCTAGCAATGCATGGGAGAACCAACCTTAGGATATTCGAATGTCCAATTAAAACTATCGAACTAGCACATAGTACTACCAATTGGGAGGTTGAAGGGCGTAACGGTAGATCTTGATGGTGTGTGCACCAAAGTAGATTTTGAAGTCATCAAAATAGTATATGGAACAACACCATACCTGACACTACTCGGTCTGGACTGGGCATTTGACAACTAGACCATAATGAATTTGAAGACAAGAAAAATGACATTTCAATCTGGAGATTACAGGGTTATAGAACCACTAGATCCATCAGAAGGGGAAAGGTTCGTAGAACCCACTTTCCTAGACTTAGAGGAAATCGACCAGTTGTACAGAACAACTATGTGTGAGTAGGATTATGTAAACCCAACTGTAGTCTAGGTACTCATTTGGTGTATTATTACTTCATGCACTATAGATTCAAACACCGGGTTAGAAAATTGGCAACAAAGACTACATGAAGTATCCACGAGAAGATGTGCAAGAAGAGACCGTGCGGTACGATGGATAGGCATAGAAATCGCAGAACCATCCAGTTTCCATGGACTTAATGATTTGGGAACATTCTTGACACAATATGAAGATGAAGTATTAGAGAACCGAAGGCTACTAGCACTGGAATTAGCACTAAAGGACACACCCGCCAGATGGTTGGGCGCACACAAGGAGACCATCACAAACTGGTGCCAATGTAAGAGGCTACTGCGCATAAGGTTCGATGCAACACAAAAAAACAACAAACAACAAAAATATGAAGGATTAGGGACACCAGCGAGACACTTGATGGAGTGAGAAACGATGTGGAAATTGAAACCACTAGAGGAATGGCCTCACCACTTTATTCATACATTAGAAGTCATACCAATGAACTGATATACAGATTAGGAACTGTGCAAAGGAACTACAACATGGGAAACATTGCAACAAAACTTTACCACCACTTTATCATTCGAGCATGAGAACCCCAACATAGACACAACTCTTAAATGAATCAGAGCCAGAAGTAGAACATATTACTGAAGAGAAGCAGCGAAATAAACAGACAGTAAAGGAACTACTGTCATGTTACTAGGTGCAGGAGGACATACCAGACGAAGAGAACCCACGCGACATTCATATTGTAGAAGTAGAAGGCGAAAAAGACGTGAAGGGACAAAAAATAGAATTTGAAGTTATTTCCATGCCAATCAAGGTAAAGAAAGTAACATCGACACAACGGAACATCCCAAAATGGCCAGCATTGGAGACTACTGGGATGACCCAATAGTAGAAAGCATTACAAAACTGTTGCACAAATACAATACGTATTTCCTACAACATTTACAAAGATTAAAGGTATAGCAGGTGAATTGGGAGAAATGAAAATACCTCTCAAACCCGAAGCGAGACTGATCAGACAACGACCATATAGACTGAACCCTATATATAAACAAAAATTTAAAGAGGAGATTTACCGAATGCTCAAAGCCGACATAATCGAACCAGTCGAAGAATCAAAATGGATAAGCTCGATTGTCGTATAGGACAAGAAACAAGGAAGAGGGATCATGATATGTGTCGACTTTAGGAAGTTGAACAATGCATGCCTACACAACCCATTCCCTACAACTTTCATGGATGAAGTGATAGAGAATGTGGGGGGACACGAAGTGTCCTCATTCACCGATGGATTCTTAGGTTACCATCAGATTAAGATAGCACAGGAGGATAGATACAAGACCACATTCGTGGTGGAATGGGGATCTTACCAATATATAGTCATGCCCTTTGGACTGAAGAATGCACTAGAAATCTTCTCTAGAGTGGTTATCGTAGCATTTAAAGAAATCATCCACCAATTTATCGAAGTATATATGGACGACTGAACAATCTATAGTCTATTGAAAAACCATGTAGAAGTCTTATGCTTGATGCTAGAGCGATGCAGACAGTGTCAGATATCACTAAACATAAAGAAATGCATATTTGGAACAACGTTTGGGATACTATTGGGCCATATAGTATGCAAACAAGGGTTATTGGTCGATCCAGAAAAGATCACCATCATCATTAATTTACTAGCGCCGAAAACAGTCTGTCAGCTATGAGCGACGTTAGGACACACAGGATACTATTGGAAAAATATCAAAGGATATGCACAGATCACAGCACCAATGGAAAAACTGCTAAGGAAGGATACAAAGTACCAATGGGACGATGAGTGTTAACACAGTCTGGATACCCTAAAGGAAAATATGGTCACTACATTGATAATAGTATATTCTGGACTCGGGAAAGACATTCCATGTGCATGTAGATGCATTAGCGATAGCACTGGGAGCTATCTTAGCGCAGCAAGGAGTAGGAGACTTGGATCACCCGATATCATTTGCAATAAGAAAACTATCCAACTCGGAATAGAACTATAACACAATGGAAAGAGAAGGCCTAGCTATGGTTTACACACTTCAGAAGTTCAGACACTACTTATTGGGAAAACATTTTAAGATGTTTACAAATCACTCAACCCTAAAGTACCTAGTCAACAAGCTAGTGTTGGGGGGGAGAATCTTCCGATGGTTACTGTTATTTTAGGAATTTGACTTCGAAGTAATCGTCAAACTAGGAAAACTAAATGTAGGCCTTGACCACCTATCACGGGTCACAAATGGAGAAGAACCCACAAGCTTAAAAGAGAACTTTCCTGATGTACAACTATTCTCGGTACAAATTGTTGATGACTACTTTGCAGACATCATCTAGTACTTGAGAATAGGTACAACACCACAAGAGTATACCACCGAGAAGAAGAATAACCTAGTAGTTCACGCAACCGAATATCAATTGATCGCAGGACATCTATATAAAATGGGCACAGATAGCATTTTACGAAGGTATGTGCTTGAGCATGAATGACCAAGGATTTATTAGAAGCCCACGAGGGATTGGCAAGAGGACATTATGCAGGCAAAGCTACCATGCAGAAGGTACTCCGCGTAGGACTATGGTGGCCAACGATCCATAGGGACTAGAAATAATACTATCAGGGATGCGATGTCTGTCAAAGGGTAGGAAAACCCAACAGAAGGGATGAGATGTTTTTATGACTGCAAGTGACACTAAAGATATTTGATAAATGGGAAATAGAATTTGTGGGACCTATTAACAAACCATCCAAGAGAACAGGGGCAATATACATCGTCACCATGAAAAAATACCTAACAATATGGGCGGAAGCCACACCAGTAAAGGATTGTAGCACTGAGACCGATGCACACTTTTTATTCGAACAAGTAATTACTAGGTTTTGGTGCCCAAGAGTTCTGATGAGATATCAAGGCATGCATTTCATAAATATCACCATCCGCGCGATGCTCGAATAATTTGAAGTTCACCACTACAGTAGAATCCTTCAACAAAGTTCTAGAGAATGCATTGACAAGGATCTATAACATCAACAGAAATGACTGGAACCTCAAAGTGTAATGTCCCCAAGGCCGAGCCCTTTATAAACCTGATGTATGAAACAAATTGTACATATGTGTTATAGGCTGGTGAGCCGACTTCCTATAAGCTGTAGGCTTATGTGTTTGTTAGGCCAGGGAGCTTAAGTGTTGAAGGCCAGGAGCCTGCTATTGTACTTGTATGTATGCAGAATATTTAATAAAATATAAACACCGCCAGGTGCAGACCGACCACGATGAATGAGTGAAGGGGGACTGAGCGTCCACATAGTGGGCAAGGAACTAGG